>JAEQML010065736.1:0-20656 GCA_016904865.1 Pissodes strobi
CAGGCTGCCTCATTCTCGTCGCAATCGACAATATATTTGCACAAAGATAAGGAGAACTGAATTTCCTTCCCTCCTTCCTGAGCTGTCTGACTCACCCGTGCTTCTCAACAAAGCTTCTCAATGCTTCGATTATTTCTTTGGTCTCGTATAACAAGTTCTGTTGCTGAGTCCGTCAGTCAGCGGTTCATAATTTGTTAATCTTCTAAAATTTTCTATAAAAAGACAGGCATGGACGTTATCATGCACATAATCGATTTATAAACATATAGGGCGGGTTAGGTTAGGTAGGAAGAAAATCTGTAGCGAATTAAGTTAAACAGTGCCACAGGGCCGCCGGCGGCAATCATTTTTTGGAACCATGGGGGGGGGGGGGCAAACCCCCTAAACTCCCCCCTTATCTACGGCCCTGATAACAGAGTTGGCTTATCCAAAAAAAGAAATAAAAACTAAAACAAATTTTGAATATATTACATCATACTGGTAAAATAACCGACGGCGACGGTTGCTATATTTCAAAATTGAGATACAAATAAACTCCCTTTTTTAAATTAAATAAAGTCATAAAAACAGTAAGTCATAGTGGATCATTTAATCAATTTCTTAGAAAAACTCTTCTATAAAATCGTCATGTGATTTACAAACAGGTTTATTGCAGCGGCGGATCTAGGGACGCCTGGACCTCAGGGCAAAAGATATTTATGGGCCCCTACCACAAAAATACTTTATGATCCGCGGCATCGTGGGGCCCTTCTGAACCTTGGGCCCCAGGGCGGCGCACCGAACTGCCCGGTGATATGTCCGCTACTGGTTTATTGGTATAGATTTTACGCCAGGTCTTACTTAGTAGTAGAGAGGGTGGGGTACTGGACAAAAATAAGTTTTTTTGGCATTCTCGTTAGCACCATTACAATTAGCCGAACACTACCGCAGAAAATTATAATTCGGAAAACATCAATTAATTATGGCTATAATGAAGATAGGATAAGGAACAATTTCAGAGAACAGAGTTGGTTTTTCCAAGAACTGAAATTAAAGCTTAAACAAACCTTGCAATATTACATTATACTGGTAAAATAATCGACGGTTGCTATGTTTGAAAATTGAGATACAACTAAGTTATCTTTTTAAATTAAATAAAATCATAAAAACAGTAGGCCATAGTCGATAATTTAATTAATTTCTAAAACAAATTTTGCAATATTACCGACGGTTGCTATGTTTGAAAATTAAGATACAATTAAACTCTATTTTTTAAATTAAATAAAGTCATGAAAACAGTAGGTCACAGTAGATAATTTAATCATTTTCTTAGAAAAAAATTTCTATAAACCGTCATGCATGGGCGTTATCGTGCACATATAAGATTTACAAACAGGTTTATTGTTATTGATTTTACGCCAGGTCTTACATAGTAGTATAGAGGGCGGGGTACTGAACAAAATTAAGGTTTTTTTTTGCATTCTCGTTAGCACCATTACAATTATCCGAAATCCACGGTAGAAAACTATAATTACTAAAACAGCACTTAATTATGGCTATAATGAAGATAGGATAAGGATGTCACAGGCCGTTGTGTCTGGCGTATATCGATGCGTAAATCACCCTAGAATTTGTCACCCTTCACATGGTCCCGAACGCATTCGTGAGTAATAACGGGAAGACCCTCGTAGATATGCCGGCTGAACTGGCTTCGTCGTTCTCCATCGATCGAGAAATTTTAATAAACCCGAGCTGCGAAACGATTTGATTTTCAACAAATTGAATTTAGCGCGGGAAGATTAAATCGATGGTAGAAGGCTTTGTTTCCGACTCCGTCGCACACTGTTTTGGGTTTGGTTGATGGGCGTCGCACGCATTTATTTAAATTGTCTATGAATAATGAGGAATTGTATTAATTGAAGTGGCTTAATGACAATGTATTTTGGCTACTCTGGGTAGTTTTTTTTTAGGATGCCTGTGCATCGAAACCCCAGGTTTTTATCGTTTAATGCCCTTGGATGAATAATTGAGAGAAACATGTGATCAACCATGCTGGATATTCATTGGTTGAGCGAGTCTTTTCCCATGTGGGAATCTTCGTGCGGCGTGCTGCTCTTCGGTTTTCGGTCGCTTGGGTCACTCTTTTACGACGAACCGAGTCAAGCAGTCATTTTTAGACACCGTGCGCCGGTTGGAAACAATTGTGATTTTTACCTGTTAATGTGATTTTTCTGACCAGGTCGCGATATTTCAGTTCGTAGTGCACTTGTGAATGCATGCGATTTAAAGACCTGCAATTGGCAAGTATATGGCCCTCCGCTTGCTTCGCTCGCTCCGGGCTCAAGAAAAGGAAACTAACCAAATTCTAACCCAAGAGAAACCCAAATATCAAGAAAAAAACTGTTTACTTAAAAAAATACCAAAACCGCCGAGATTTGTGAACCCGGGTCGCCGAACTGAAGGCCAACCATGCAGACCTCTAGACCATTTGCTGACTCACAAACAACTGATTGCACCACGAAGACATGCGTCAGCTCACGTATCTAGCCAATCACGCGCCTCTCATTCACAAGTGCAATATGAACTGAAATCTCGCGACCGGGTCATTTTAACAGTTTCAGTATTTAGTTGTGCCTTATCTTTTCGTGTTGGTGTCTGATACTGCCCTTTGTGGGATTTGAGCGCTGTTTTGCAAAGTCAGTTGAGTTTTTTTGTCAATTTTTTGTCTCTCTGTGAACGCCATCATTTTCTGACGCACGTGGGCGGATTTTGAATTTCCTTTTTAATCTCCTACAGAAGCCCACTGGCCCAACTGAAAGGCGTCTAGCGTTAAGCAACTAGCTACCCCCCTACACAGGTAAATTATTGTTTTTTTTTAAGTTCTGATTTCTCTTTTTCCTTGATGGTTGATTTTGATCACCGAGTTATAATGCTCGTCCATTTAGAGTTGCCTACGTGCGGAACCTTGAATATGTGTTCTTTGACAGGGTACTACCGTTGGGTCACTGACTACCGTTGGAGTTACTGCACCCGTTGGGGTTAATACTACCTCTGGGTCAACGACTACCGTTGGGTTTACTTCTACTGTGAGGTCTGTTGCTACCGTCGAGTTGTTCTTGGTTAACTACGAGCATCATTAGCAACACAGTGTTCCTTGGCTACGCCTGTCTAGCGTACCACCAGTATAGATCCTTGCAGTCCTTCGCCTGACAAGGAAATCTACTTCCTACCGTGAGCAGTTGTTTCTGGAAGCTGCCTGCGGAGTTACTCATCGGCCAAGTGAGCAATTTCCATTTTATTTTTTTTCATTCATCTATGTTTGCGGCAAATTTGTGTAATTAACTACGATCTCTAATTATTATTTTTCTGGCCTCGTTTTCGAACAAAGAATAACTTTTTAACCTTTTTCTCCTTAATTAAGGCAACATTTAATCTTTAAAATTTTCTTTTAAATGAACTATGAATTTTTGGGCAACCTTCTCAAGCCTAAAATACTTTATTTTAATTAATTAAATTTTCAAATTTTCTCTCAAAGGAACTTTGAATTTTTGGGCAATTTTGACGAGCCTAAAATACTGGCTTTTATTTAATCAAATTCTAAAATTCAGATAGATCCGCTGATCTAGAGTAAATCAGATTTTGGATCGCATTTTTTTTTTGAACTGTTAATTGACTGACGCAATTCTGTACTCGAACAGATTGTTTATTATCTTTGTCCTACTGGTAACTAGACCGTGGAGTAAATTGCCATATGTTAAGGTCTGTAATTAATCGGTGGCTATAATAACACCAGGTCTAACTAGTTTTTTTATATATCGTTTTTTTCGGTAGTTATTACCATAATTTAACTGAACCAAATAACCTTAGTTAGCTGCCTATACGGCATATGTGACGGATCATGATTCTAGGTCCGTGAATTAGTCTATAATTAGGTGATTATTCGAGCTAATTGAACTTACCTATAACGTGAAGTTATTTGTAGTATAGCTGGCTTTCGACATATTTTGCTGACGTTCTTTTTATTAATGCTTTTTTTTCTTTAATTGTGACTCTGAAGTAAAGGCTCATGACAGTAAGTATCTGTTTCTTTTATTATTTTGCGCTCAATAATTGAATAGTTCTTGACTTACCTTCGATTAATATTCGTATTCGTAATATAGTATTCATCGTTTACTTTAGTTATTTTTGATTATTTTTTGAGTATTTGTTCTCATCGACTTTAGTTTTCGATTAATTTGGGTACTTGCTTTATACCGACCTTGATTTTTGATTAATTTCTGGGTAATTATTTTTCCGTTATTATTACTGATAAATTGCGGGAATATATATTTAATCTAATTTTCTAACTTAATTTTTATTGTTTTATTGATCGATTTTTCTCATAGGAATAAGTAACGAATTTTTGATATTCATTTATCTTGTCGCGAACTTTAAGCTAAAACCAGTTTCATATTTTAACTTTGAGATAATTCTCGCTTGTGCTGTCTAAAAGCCCGTGGCGCCTTAAATAAATCAACCTGCACCCTACTCTCCGGCATTTGAGCTAGGGCCTAATTTATACGCTCGGCGACAAGTCGTTTTAGCCTACGCATTGACATACTTTATTTCTTTATTTCATTCAATAACTAATTTTAAATTCTCAAAATTAAACTTTTTCTTTCGATTTGAGATTATTCACTCTCAGTTCCTTCTAAGCTGGAGTGAAGGTTTGCGCCAAGTAGAAGGACAAAAAGAGCCTAATAAGGAACACTTTAAGGGAACAATAGGGTTGTTTTATCCAAAAACTGAAATTAAAACTAAAACAAATTTTGCAATATTACTTTATGCTAGTAAAATAACCGACAGTTGCTATGTTGAAAATTGAGATACAATTAATCTCTCTTTTTTAGATTAAATAAAGTAATAAAACAGTAGGTCACAGCAGATAATTTAATCAATTTCTTAGAAAAAGTTTCTATGGACGGATGCATGGACGTTATCATGCACATATAAGATTTATAAACAGGTTTATTGGCATTCCTTTTACGCCAGGTCTGACTTAGTAGTATAGAGAGCGGGGTACTGGACAAAATAAGGCTTTTTTACAGTCTCGTTGGCACCATTTCAATTAGTCGAAAACTACGCCAGAAAACTATAATAAGGAAAACAGCAATTAATAATGGCTATAATGTAGATAGGATAAGGAACAATTTCATTGAACAACAGAGTTGGTTTATCAAAATACTAAAACAAATTATACAATATTATTCTATATTGATAAAATAACTGATACGGCTGCCATATTTTCAATAAAAGAACACAACATATAGCGTTTCGTACAAGTACACAAATAATCTGGAAAATATGCAGGAAAATAAATAAAATCGAATCAATTTTACTTGATGATGGCCTGGACAAAATTAGCCACCTGGCGGAAGCTGAAAACATTGATGGATAGGGATTTTGATACAAGAATGGAAGAGAGTAGTTAAAAAGTTACAATTTAATTAATACGTCATTTTTAGTAGTACATGTTGATATTTAAGCTGCAATTCTAAATTGAATTTACCTTCAAAACTCGTTCTAAGTCCAATTTCGTTTCCAATATTTAACAAAGACAAGTTTTGCGTCATAGGACTTCTTAGCTGAGTTTAATTTTTTAAAGGTTGAAATGGATCTGCCACATGACGCAGAACTAATAGGCAAAGTTGAAACTACTTGCGAATCTTTATAGGTGATGTTTGGGTATCTATTTTTAGTAACTACTCATTTTAAATTGTCCATGTATGAATAATCTGCTTTTTGCGTAATTCATTTGAAAAAAATTATCTGCTCCTTCAAAACCAATATCGGACCACATGATCGCGTATCTTCACCGATGCCAATTGAGCTAAAAGATTTTTTCATTGTTAAAATTGTCACTTTTTATACTCAGATGTATACAATTTCCGCACGCAACTTTCGTTTTCAAAAGACAGTGTTGTGGAAATAAGACTCATTCTAAACCATTAAAATATAATCAACACTTATTTTCATAAATTAAGACAATATTACGATGTCAAAGAGTCAAAGTGGTATATATAACCTATATGCATATGTTACACAAATAAAGCGAAAAACCCAAACGTTCTTATTTCATTTTACGTCTTAGTGGAGCAACATTATGAGGCATATCTGTTTAAAAACTTCATTACGTGGCCCTTGAAGACCAAAAAAATAATAAGTTAGGGTCCCTACGGACTCATCTATTTACCGAGATGACGGCGGAGCTCTGGTAGCTTGTTATGACTTATAGCGAATTGCTCTCCTTCTGTTCAAACTAGCCGTTGAAGGAGGAGTTCAATTAAAATATTTCAACTATAACATCCGCCAAATATCTCGTTATGCTCAATAAACTTATGCAGCTAGCAAATATAGACAAGATAGAAAGAAATGTGGGATATTTGCAGCCACGTAACTCTAAGAAATAATGTCCTACTTATTATAGAGAATGCTAAAAAATATAATAGATAATCCCCATTCAGTGATTCAACGCAGTGGCACTTCGCCCTATTAATAAAGTGAATCACTGATTCTCTTATAATTTTTGTTTAAATAATTCAGTCAGTAGGTAAGACCTAATTTTCTGATTAGCTTGTTTTGTTATTAAATTGATATAAAAAAATATCTTTTCGTTCTAATGTAATCAGAATTGCATTTACTGATTTTTTTATCGAACCACTTCAGCGCAGCATGCATTTAACTTCATGCAAAAAACTATCAATTGAATCACAATCACAGTATTGTTTTATCATGAGTGTCTCGCGACAGCATTGCCGTTGGTTGCCATCAAGGTAAAAGCGTCTCCAGCGCCATCTAATGTAGGTGGCGTTGACTCGAGCGATTGCATCTGATGTTTTCGCGATGCAATCGATTTGCAGCATGAGCCGTCGTTGTCTAGAGGTTTAGATGGTTAGGTCTCAATTCGGCGACTATCGGCGGCGGCCCGGGTTCAAACCCCGTTGCTTTTTTTATTTTTTACGGTTAGGTTTCTAAACAGTTTTTTTTCTTGATTTTGGGTTAGTTTTGGTTAGCAAACAGTTTTTGCTTGATTTTGGGTATGTCTTGGGTTACGTGTGAGTTAGCCGCTGGTTAGTTTCCTTTTCTTGAGCTCCCGTAGCGAGTGGTAGCGAGCCATGCGAAAAGTGAAATATTACTTATTGTAATATATATACAGCAGCTTGTATGTGCTTCCGCGAATACATTCACAAAGAATATCCCTTCTTTGAATGAATTTGACGTCTGTATCCGCATTTGTAACATTCGACCTTAATGACAGCCAACGGCAATGCTGTCGCGAGACACTCGTGTTTTATCTGCTTCAACTATTTGTATGTCGACGGGCGTGCCTATAACGGTTGTCACGCCGCGGCGCAGGCGTTTCCTTTTGTGCAACTGCGCATGCAATAATCGCATGCATCGGTTATACGATAGAGTAATGAAGACGCAAGAAGAGAATAATGCAGACGCTCAATGCGCACGAAGTAGTTGCAAATATGCGCGCCTATTCCAATTTGGCAGCCGGGGATATGCGCATATATTTGCATATACACTAGTTTAGAAACCCGATTTCAATTAGAATAGAATAGAATAGTTTATTATTATACACAAGAGCTGTTGCACGTCAGTAGAATAATATTTAAAATATTAAACACCAAGGCCAAATGTCATAGTTGAGGTCAGAGTACAGATTTAGAAATTTTAAGCATAAAGATAAAATTTGAGTTTAACAAATGACTCAAACGAAAATACATCAAAAACGTAAAGATAACCCAAACTACAACAAGGATAATCTAAAAATATTAAACTTTATAAAAATATTACGGTTCAAAAGACTAATTAGAATCAAAATTGCTTTGAAGGTATTCCTCAAAAGCATAAGGAGCTACCAATAGAAGAAAGCTCTTAATTTTTACTTTAACCCATTCACATGAAGAACCTGGACACCATGCAGCAAGGCATTAAAGAATATCATGCAGTAGTAGGTCGTACCACTCCTAGCTCGTGCAAGCTTGAGAGATATCGTGGTGCCAAGTTCGAGCAATTTCACGCAAAGCACCCCTAGAGCTGAAAGCATGGCTCGGTTCGGACGCTCCGTGTATAAGCCCGAAGCTCATCTGAAGCCTTTCAAGAACTCAAGTAAGTAAGGAGAGTTCTATGAGATGGGAAGGGTGAACTTGTCTCCATTACCTGGGTAGACGAGGAGATAGTGTGCCTGCAATGGAGAAAGACCCTGACCCTCATCAGGAGATCAGAAAGATCACAGTGGACTGGAGGTGGGGTTGGTGGTTGGAAAGAAATCTGGGGTATCCTGCAAGGGTCTCTTGGCCTATCACAAAAAGCCTTCAAAAATGTGTTCTGCGAGTTGAATAGAAATGGTAAGATAAGTCAATTAAGGCAAATCAGAATTCAGATAGGAATGAAATATTAGGAGCAAAACGAGATTTAGATAAGAAGAAATCAGTTATAGAACTGCACATTTTATAAAACTAACACAAGCTAAGAAATTGTTAGATTGTAGTAGCAGATCTAGTTCTAAAGAATGGAAAATAATGTTCAACATTCAACGGTTTGAGAGAAAATTAATTAGGAGAATGAATATTTTTTCCATAGATCCGATCATTGTTTTCAATTGCCAGAAAAAGAAGAGGAAAATTTCAGACAAACAACCAGTCCGAAAAAAGGAAACAATATACGTAAAAATACTGAAATTAATGGAGAAAATCAACCATTTTGTGAGATTATAATAAAGGTAATTAATTCGGATTAGAAACTGAATTATTTGCCCATCGAAAAAGACTTTCTATGTATTGATGGAAAACTAGAAGAGAAAAAAGCCAATGAGCAATAAAGGATGCAATTAATGCAGCTCCCATTATTTTATTCGTATATATTACAAGCCAGGAGAATGAGAAGAGTTTCTAATATTTCATCAGTTTTGGAAAAATAAAAAAGTCGTGCGTCGCAACCAAAGTGTTGGCCGGGGATTTCCAGCGTTATTTATCGGTTACAAAGAGCAGATATATATTACTTTCATAAAAGGTTGCTCCTTTTTTGAGACAGCTTATGTTTCTTTAGATTTATACCTCGATTCAAATTGCTGATGCAGTGTTAGTACGTGCATGAACCACTTGCATGAGCGTGAGTTAGTATGGCTTAATCAGAAACAAAATGACATCGCAATGATAATAATGACTTTGACTTATAATAAATGTTAGAACATGGCTTTCATCTACAACAGTTAAATTTTGATGATAGCTTATTTGAAACAAAGGTTTTAGTAATAAAAATTATTTTAATAAAAAATTTTATTGCCATAATAGAGAGATTTATGTTTAGAGGATCTTTTATGGGAGGCTTATTTTAAGCCCATGGAGGTCCATTCTATCTATAATATAGGGTGGCCGAGAAAGGTCGAATTAAATAAAAAAGTGCCGTTGTTATCTCAGCTAGGATATTGGCCTAAAACTGAAGAGAGTTATTATCAATAAGCCCAAAACGATTAGTCACAGATTCTTGTTCTCATATAAGTACCATTGGCTTGTCTTTGAAAGGGCCGCAAATGTTTGCCTAGTCTATAAGAATGGGGATGGACCGTGTTACATGCCAATTTAGTATGAAAACATGTAACAGATAGAGGTCAAATAAAGTCAGTTATTTCACCTTTAAACCTACATCTATTATGCTAGCCCGTCAAGTTAACTATAATACGACTTACTCGTTTAGATACGTGCATGGTTGTCATATGACCCTAGCCTTTTATCGAGCTGTTTCAGGGAAAATTGAGAGTTCTGTAGTCGTATACGTAACTTGACTTTCTTGGGCTATTTGAAGGGATCAATCGGGCTTTATGGCTTGACATATAATCAATCAATAAATCGTACTGTATTCTGGCCATAGTTCGAGGGAAACCTTCAAAGTTGTAGGCATTTATAGCAGTGCATTTAAAAACATTCAATAATTCTCTTACCTTCCCGAATAATCACCTTCTCGGTTATAATATACATTAAAACAGTCTCATAGATGTCCGAAATATTGGTTTCGGAGTTTGTCGGTTATTTTCCTGGATTTGTTTCAATATTTAATAGGAAAAGTTAAAAATTCAGTCAATGTTTCGTTCTGATATCATAACTTTCATACTTCAGAGGAGAGTTTGCGGACCAAGCCAACACAACAATTTATTGATATACTACCATCAGTTGTATGTTAAACGACTCTCTTTCGCTTTCGCTTGATGTACGCAGGCAAGATATTTTAGTGGTTGCGTTGTGTTCGCTAAATTTGGCAACACCGCCCTGGTTGCTTTGCAGTTGGTTCCAACGGAGACGCAGGCTCTTGGCTAAAGGTGCGTTTAGTCCTAAATTATTGAGCCACGGATTTGTGTTTTTAGCGGTTTGAATTTAAAATGGCCGCCAGCCGGAATGAAGTGATTTCTGTTTGTTTGGTAGTTTTGGATAATGGTTTTATCGTCGGCTTTCTTATCCTGCCAGCAAAACATAGGATCATACAGCCTCAAGTACATTTTACTGCATATTGAAGCTGTTATTAAATTTGGTGGCAACTGTTGTATTGTACGTATTGTCGTAGGACAATGTAAAGCTGGCCTATTGGTCGATTTTTTTCTGGCTCTCTAATATTGAACTTGGCGTTCGGGGTGGACGATCTTGACTTGACCTCATTCTCTTTCTTGGTGAACCCTGCAAGAGGAGATGTTGTGATGTGTGTTGACCTGATAAAAGTTTAAACATTTCTAAGTCGCCCTTAAGGCGACAATCTTATTTCGGGCCAGAGAAGTTGGTATAGTTACCAGTTTGGTATAGTAAATTAATTGACTGGATTTGTTGGATTCTGTCTGAAGTTAGGATTGATTTTTGGTAGCTGGCCACGTGCGGAGGACTTCGGCTCAAAATACGCCGTTTCCTTCCTCAAGGGCTGCCTGTAGGAGAGAACCTTGCTCTCATTCGTCATCACTACCAAAAACCCTACGTAGCTAGGTTTTTTTTTATTTGGAGCGAGATTAAGTAACTAACCAAGTAGCTACCAGTCAGTACGGTTGATTCTTTTTTGGTACCGACGGCAGCCACAGAAAATTTATGGTTCCCAAGTCGCCTAGCAGTAGCCTACGCTCAGAAGGTAGAGGTGATATCGGCGGAAACCAGACAAAATAAGTTTAAGTTTATGTTGAACACATGTACACAAAAAACTTGTGATCTTTCTACATAATGTTATTGGCGGTTTATTAGTGTCTTCAGCGTTGCGTGTTTATTTATTTCGGCGTTGTATTGATATAAATATGTTTGGAACTGTTAAGGTGTAAGCATAGCTTACCGAGGCTAATTTAAATAAGTATACCTCTGATATGATACTATTTACTAGTGGGGTTCAATTAATGCTCATAGTTTTTTTATGTTATATTTCCTTACTCTTACAATTTGATTTATATTGTGGTAAATGATAAACATGGTCTCTGACTTATTGACTGCGACACGTATACCATCGTAGACGCGCACAAAGTTTAGTAGTAATAGTATAATCCTGATGACTCTTATAGCTAGTATGATGAGACGATAGATATCTTATGCATATTGCGCTTATTACTAAGGCTAATTTAAATAAGTATACCTCTGGTAGAATACGATTTACTAGTGGGGTTCAATTAATGCTCATAGTTTTTTTTATGTTATATTTCCTTACTCTTACCATTTGATTTATATTGTGGTAAATGATAAACATGGTCTCTGACTTATTGACTATCCACCACTATCTGGTTATAATAATTTTACATAACGGTATTTTATAAACTGAATCGTATAGGGTTATTTATGTACAACTGCGACACGTATACCATGGTAGATGCACACAAGGTTTAGTAGTAATAGTATAATCCTGATGACTCTTATTGCTAGTATGATGAGACGATAGATATCTTATGCATATTGCGCTTATTACTAAGGCTAATTTAAATAAGTATACCTCTGGTAGAATACGATTTACTAGTGGGGTTCAATTAATGCTCATAGTTTTTTTTATGTTATGTTTCCTTACTCTTACAATTTGATTTATATTGTGGTAAATAATAAACATGGTCTCTGACTTATTGACTACCTGGTTTTAATAATTTTACATAACAGTATTTCATAAACGGAATCGTATAGGTTTATTTATGTACAACTGCGACAAGTATACCATGCAAGACGTGCACAAAGTTTAGTAGTAATAATATTATCCTGATGACTTTCATTGCTAGTATGATGACCATTTGCCTAACATTGTTCTATCATGCTTTTATCTATTTCACTTCCATTATAATTCAATTTACTTAAAATTACAGTGTGTATGCATACACAACTGATCTAGTTCTATAATTGTGAGCATATATTAAATTATTATTATTTGTGTTCACTAATTTTTTTTATATTTAAATCATTTGAAAGAAATATGACAACACGAATATACCGTCTTTTATGTGCTCTGAAATACCTCAACCAAACAAGTGTAGCTGATAGTCGTTTTATTTTGAATCGCCCTTAAGGATTTTTAAGACCGAGGATCTTCTAGTTTGGGTCTGCAGATTTAGTTATTTCAAACTGGTGACGCCCTGGTCAAAAGTAAATAATTTATCCACTCCCACGCCGACGAGCAGACGGGGCACATGTTGCGCCTGCCGCATTCTTAAGGGTAGGTAACATCTTATTTATTTTATTTTGCTAACCCATTTAAAGGGTTTTACGCGCAACAATTGGAATTAGGCAACTACTGAGCGGTATCAATAATATGCAGTTTATATCTTCTTCTTATGACGCCCTCTCCTTTCGAAGGTTGGCGATCCACATAGCTTACATTGTTCTGGACACAGCAGCTCGAAAGATTTCAATGAAAGGGCACCCAAACCATCTTCTAAAGTCTTTCAACCAGGAGTTCTGGCGTCTACCAATAGATCTTTTCCCTTGAATCTTTCCTTCGATTATTAGTCTCAGCAGTTCATACTTGTTGCCTCTCATAATGTGGCCTATGTATGTAGTTTTTCTTTCTTTAATGAGGGCCATTAGTTCTTTCGGCTTCTTCATTCGTCTAAGCACTTCTTCGTTCGTAATTCGTTAGACCCATGAGATGCGAAGCATACGGCGATATAAGTACATTTCAAACGCCTCAATTTTCTTTTTAGTTGCAGGGTCGAGGGTCCAGCATTCACATCCGTACAGCAACACACTGAAGACATAACATCTAATCATGCAAGCCCTGAGCTCCAAACTCAGATCAGGACTATTAAAAAATCTTTTCATGTTTATGAATGTTTTCCTGGCTTGTTCGATTCTAGAACGAATCTCTCGTTTCGGATCGCACCACGCGTTGACTATGGTACCCAGATATTTAAAACACGAGACTTGTTCAATCTGATTGCCGTTGATCAAAATTGTTTCAGCAGTGGGTCTCTTGGAGAAGACTAGCAGTTTGGTCTTTGTTATATTCATGATGCTCACTATATTCAGTTATTCTATTCATCATATTTTGTAGGTCTGATATGTGATCGGCAAGGACTACGGTGTCGTCTGCGCATCTGATATTGGTAATACATACTCCATTTATTTTGATACCTCCCATGTCCTCCACTAAAGATTCTTTGAAAATTGCCTCCGAATAGATATTGAATAGGAGTGGTGACAATATTGACACAGTGTTAGATGGTCCTCCGTCTATTCTTACTTCGGCAATCTGGTTCCAGTAGAGATTCGCTATCAATGTAATATCTCTTTTGTCAATCCCGGTTACGGATAATATTTCCACCATCTATTGATGCTTGACACGGTCGAATGCCTTTCGATAGTCAACAAAGCAAGCGTAGACAACTATGTTCATATCTCTGCACCTTTGTGCTAAAACATTTAAGGAAAAGAGGGCTTCTCGAGTACCTAGTCCGTTCTGGAATCCGAATTGAGAGTCGCTTATATTGGTTCTTCGCATTTCTTGTATATTCGAGTGTGGATTATTCTCAGGAAAAATTTAAGGATATGTGGCATTAGACTAATCATGCGATAGTCAATCGCATTGTGATGCGATTGTTTTTTTCAGAATCGTTACAAAAGTAGACTTGAGCCAGCTGGGAGGGATCTTTCCCGTTCTGTACATGGTATTGAATAGTTCTAGCATAAGATCCAGTCCTTTGCCTTCTTGGCTAGCAATGGTTTTAAGTACTTCCATATGCACCTGGTCTGCTCCCGTAGCCTTTCTGTTTTTCTGAGTCTTTATCGCGTGGATGACTTTACTCTTTGTAATAGCTGGTCCGTCTTCTCCATGTTCGATTACTACCCAGGGAATCTCATGTCTGTCATCATCAAAAAGCTCCTCTACGTAGCTCTTCCATCTTTTTAGTTTCTCTTCGACATCAATTATGATTTCGTTGTTAGTACATCTGAGAATTCCTATTTGGCGCCTTCTTCCTACTTCAGCTACCTCCCTAACTTTCTTATGTACATTAAACGAGTCATGTTTCTGTTGCAGCGCTGCGATCTCTGTACATTTCTCGGCCAGCCATTTTTCCTTTGCCTCTCTGCACTTCTTCCTTATAACTTTATTGAGTTCTTTATATTTTAACGGTGTGGATTTGGCCACCCTTCTCTGTGTCATAAGTTCTAAAATTTCATCCGTCATACATTCCTTCCTCTTAATATTTTCCTTAAAGCCGATCTCCATTCAATTTTGGCATTTAAATCTCCCATAACAATTGTGATCTCACCCTTCTTAGTCAGTTTCATTAGTTCATCCACTTTTTTATAAAATTCTTCTATTTCTGCCTCTGATTTGTCATTGGTGGGTGCATATACTTGTAGGATGTTCATTATGCGGTGAGACGCTTGAAGCCTTAGTAACATGACCCGGTCGCTAAGAGGTACATAGTCCAGGACAGCTTTCTCGATTTCGTCTGTGACAAGAATCGCAATACCATATCTATGATTAATATCAGTCCCTCCAGAACAGTAAATGTATCCGCCCTTAATTTGTATTTTGCCCGTTCCAGGCCATCTGACCTCACTGAGACCTAGGATATCTATGTTGATTCTACTCATCTCTCTTTAAACGTTTGCAAGTTTCCCTGCCATGTATAAGCTACGTACGTTCCATGTTGCAATGCGTACTATTTTGTTGTATAGTTTAATCTTGTCATTATTGTTATTTGCAGTTTATATAAGATTTTTTATTTTTTGCTTCATGACTCTTCTTGTTCGGTCAATAAATGACATAAATATATTGATTATTAATTAAAGATAAATTTCACCTACTAATCTTTTATTAAAATTTTGGATTAATTATCGTTCATCATTCTGTTTAAGAATGAGTTAAAAATTTTTAGAAATATTGATTAGATTTTAAAATAAGGCACACACAAGAATAGTGTCCAGTTATTGTTTCTCGCCTAGCTGGCATTGCAGTGGTTCGGCCATCTGCTTTGTCAATAACCTTTTACTTTAGTGTGTCCGGATATCGAGAGTCACTAATGTTTGGCTTAAGCAAAAGCAAATGTTTAATATTTTCACAAATATTTAGTGAGGAGACCTGACTTCAAAAGCAAATATCGTAGTTTATGAAATTGAGAGCTTCTATTGAGTCTTACGATATACCTGCTTATAGGACCAATCCTAAGAGATGCTATGTAATAACTTTAACTTAAAGAGTGTAAGAGTGTGATTATTATTTGCTAAATGAGACCTTTAAAGTTAATGCCAGAAAAGGCTTATTTGATATGGTGACTTGAAAATCGTAAGAGACTGACTGTTATTATTATTTGATAATTAACACTTAGAAAGTTAACACCAGAGAATGCTTAAGATATATAACATCAATATCCGAGAATTATTTAGTTAGAGCATTATTTGTTTGGTGTCTGGACCCGCTGCATAATTGAGATTTTCTTTGTCAGAATTTAGGCACCTTTTGCTTTTTTATGCGCCGCCACTTTGTTAGTTGGTTGCTAAATTTGTCCAATTTCAGTTCAGAGCACGGCACAAGTTCTCTTTGTGCCGTGGTTCAGAGCTTCTGTCTCGCCCACCTATTGAGCGTCCTAGCTGATTTCAACGTTCTTGCAGATTTAATTTCCTTCACAGGTAAAACATTGATTTTCTTTTTTATGTGTGTATCATTCGCTGTGCCTGTAATTTTCTCTGGCTTTACCTCTTAAGCAAGAACATTAAATGTATTAATGTTTCACAGAAGTGTACTTCTTTTCCAGGGAAGCTCTTTGTATTCATCAGTTAAGTGGGCGTAGAGGTGTTTTTTTCTTTCAAAGTAGTTCCTCGTGTAGTCTTCACTGCTAAAGAACTTTATGTCTTGTTCACAGTTAGGTCCCCTAATACTGGTAACAGGAGGTAGAAAGCTTCAATTGCTACAGGAGGACGATGGCAAAGTTGTTAAAGTTATCATATTTTGTGGTTTTAGTTTGGTTAGCTTCAGATGCGTTCACTTAACTTTCAGCAACTGTACTGAACCTCCATCCCCCAAAGCGCCTCAACCGTAAAATATCTGCTCCGCTATTAACCAGCAACGTAGCTACCGTTCTTCTAAAAGCATGACCTATGTCCGTTTCCACTTTAGGAAGTTTGTAAGGAAATTCGTAAGCAAATTTAGACATAGAATTGTATGAAAAAGCTTGATTTCGAGCTTTTCCAGAACGATATTAAACAAAAGTCTCTCATTTTGAATATCTTTAGGTTCTTGGATAAATTATTTCACAATTTGTATCAATTTTAATGCCAGTTATCATAAATGACCTACTTATATAAGTTTTGGTATCCGGAATTTGAATGGAAATTTTCTTTTTAAAGATACAGTATTTTGTATTTGATTATAAAATAAAACTAATTTTACTAACACTCGTAGTGTGTCGATTAATAAAGGATACATGAAAATACTAAATTAATGAACGGGAACATTTCCTTTGCAAAACTTTATTCACATCGCAAAATAAAAAAAAAGTATACCAATAACTGCAGTGCTAATAAGTGCTCAAAACACCTGGAAGAGCCCGATATGAAGATAAGCTTAAAATGTGTTGGTTAAATGCATACTCTTACTCTAGAAATATAAGCCTTAAGTGGCATATATTTATAAAAATATCTGGTTAATTTTTATTTCGGCATTCCAACATGTAACCAAAGTGATCAGTCCTTTGCACTTTCTCTAAATTCACAAAACCGCCATGCCCTCGAGCAAAATTACACTTTGCGCCAGAGATTGCCATGCCGGTGTCACCTAAAACCTCGAAAACTATTTCTCTAAACCTAAATTAAACTCCAATCACTCTATTCGCTTTAAATTCCCACACAAAATGACATTCCGGAATGCGGGAAATGTACCAAAGTGGCTTCGTCAGGGGAAGTAAATGTGAAATGGGACAGATTTTATAAATTACGTTCTCTTCCTAGACTCAGATTAATAATTGTTTTAAGACAAAAGCCTTGAAATTACAACCGTAGGTAAATGAGTTTTGAGGATTTTGTTGCATATTGAAATAATCTTGGCATATATTGTTTCATTGATGTCAGATTTAGTTAGTCGCGATTGAGCTACGAAGAGTATGTTAGTAAGTAATTTACTTCTCTGAATTTCCTTAATTTATTATTATTATTATTATATTAATCAATTAAATTTTACTGACCATGCCTGTGTACAAGTTGGCTCATCTCAGAAATATGTCTGTTCGGATGTATGCTCTGAGTATGGCGATAATTGTGCTTTTTGCAAGATAGCATTTTAATTACTGCTATATAAAACATTATTTTGTTCAGGATATCAGACATACTTAATACTTAGTACAATTTATTAATTTAAAAATAAAGCACACAAATTACGTTGTGTTGTAGTAGTTGTTAAAGAGTTGGATACAGGCTTCTTTCCTATTAAACTGATAATAACCTACCCTTCTAGGGCCACCTCTCTTACTTGCCGCTCTGAGTTTTATGCCCCACACATAATTAAAATACGCCATCTCACTAGCCGGTGGATTTTCTTAATGTAGAACAGAACAAGTAACTACAACATTCGTAAAGTACAGTGATCACATTTACCCCAGATATATAAAGATTAACTAGAACAAGGTGAGACAGAAAGATCTTGTTATTTTAAACACTGATATGTCAAAGCAATAAACAGATGAAAAGCTAGTAAAAAGTAACCTAAGATAACTACCCTACGACAGGTCTCTAACATAAAATTGCAGAAATTAGTGTAAAAATAAAATGCAGCAGTTACAATAAATGAATAAATAAATAGATGATAAGTCAAGAACACAGCAAGAAATATAACCATAAATTACAAATTCAATAACAAAATGAGGCAGGAAAATGCAGGAACTAGGCCAAACTAACCCAACTAATCCAACTACTCAAACTGACCATGCACGGACAACAACATGAGTGATGTTTAACTTTGCTGATTTTATGTCAGATATCTGGGCTCTTAGGTAGCGGGTAGGTACTCATACACGATCCCGGTGGAAGATAGACCTACTTCAGGGATGCGACCCTGCCTACGCAAGCCTTGGATTATCTCCCAATACGGGGAAATCCATTGTCCTATCCAGTATCCTATCTGAACCTATAAATTTCACGCACCAACACACCCTCCTACACCATCTTCCAACACGTCTTTAGCCAGCGCGGAAGATTAAGGCTGAAAACCTCTCAAACATGGTGAATTTAAAAAAGACCGGAGACATACCTCAGGTGGGTAGCTCAGTAAATGACAAATCCCACACCTTGGAAAAGGTCTGTCTCGAGGATTCTGAGGGAGGCAAAAATTCACTAACCACATCTAAAATTGCCAAAACAAACCATCATAGAAAACAACCGCTATATATAGCAACATACAACGCGAGAACATTATCAACAGATGATAAATTGAAGAACTTAAAAACATTAAATGGGACGTAATAGGGCTAAGTGAAGTTCGACGAATAGGTGAAAATCAACTCACCCTAAACTCCGGAAATGTTCTCTTTTACGTAGGAGAAGAAAAAGCTAGAAGAGGAGTTGGATTTTAGTTGACAAAAAATACGTCAAACAAATCGTAGACGTCAAGAAAATAAGCTCACGAGTCATATATATAATTCTTCAGCTAAATACAAAATATTCAATACAAATAATCCAGACCTACGCCCCAACCAGTTACTATTCGGAAAAAGAGATTGGAAACTATTACGAAGATATATCCACTGCCATACAGGAAGGAAAAACACGCTTCACTTTATTAATTGGTGACTTCATTGCCAAAATTGGAAGTAAAATGGATGAAGCCGAAACAGCCATAGGACAACATGGTCTAGGAGAAAGAAACGAAAGAGGAACTGCATTAATAGAATTTCTACATCATAAAAATCTTTATGCGATGATTACCTTCTTTCAAAAGAATAACAATAAAAAATGGACATGGGTTAGCCCAGATGGTAAAACTAAAAATGCCATAGACTTCGGGTGCAGCAACAGGAGGGATATTGTCAGTGACGTAGATGTACTAAATAGATTCTCGACAGGAAGCGATCATCGAATCGTAAGAGCAAGACTGAAAATAAATATAAGGAAGGAAAGAACCAACATGATCTTCAAAAAAAAAATACAAGAAATGGAACACTCCCAAAACAGAAATGATTACGAAGAACAACTGAATAACTCCCTAAAGATAAACGATCACATGACAGTGGATACAATATACGAACATATTACAGCGAGTCTGAATGCAGCAATTGGAAATAACTGCCAAAGTCAAAACAAGGAGCAAAAACTAAATCAGAGAACAAATACACTAATGAAACAGAGAAGAGAAATGACAGATAAAACTACTGCAGAGTACAGAAATATCAACAAAGAAATTACCAAGGAAATGAGGAAACACAAAAGAGGAAAAAACGCAATCAAAACATAATAGAAGAAAACAGAAGCCTGAAAGTTCTAAGAAAGAAAAACGTGATGTGGAAGAAGGACATACATAATATCAAAAACAAAAATGGGGACATAATGACGAACAAATGAGACATAATAACAACTATCGAAACTTTTTACAAACAACTTTACTCAACACCAAACAAGGAGTTAAACACAAATATCCCTAAAGTGCTAAACCAAGGATCGGAAGAAATTCCTGAGATAGATAAAGCAGAAATCATGGCAGCTCTAAAGAACATGAAAAATAATAAAGCTCCAGGCGAAGACGGTCTAGTAATAGAAAGCGTAAAAAATAGTGGACAAAACATTATTAAAGCCCTGAAGATCCTATTTAACAAATGTCTACTCGAAGGGATAACACCATCTCAGTGGGAAAACGCACACATTATTATCTTACATAAAAAAGGATATAATACAGATCTTGAAAATTGTAGACTGATCAGCCTATTAAGTCACATCTACAAATTGTACACGAAGATTTTTGACCACACGTTTAACAAACAAACTCGAGTTTTTCCTTTCAAAAGAACAAGCAAGATTTAGAACAAAATATGGAACAAACGACCACCTTCTCACAATAAAAGCTCTTATCGAAAAGTGCATAGAATACAAAATGCCGCTTATGCTGATTTTCGTAGATTTTAAAAAGGCATGCGACACAATAGACCAACAGAAACTATTTAGAAGCACTTGTCGAATGCCGTATAGACCATCGATACTCTATAATT
>JAEQML010065737.1:0-20655 GCA_016904865.1 Pissodes strobi
CAATCACAACTTTTTGGTATGACCCCGTATTACATTTTTAAGTAAAATATATTATTCCTTTGTCATTTTTACGTCAAAAAAGTATACTTGTTAAGAGTTGATACGAGCAACCGTTTTCGTGATATTTGGATTTAAAACAATTTCGAGGTATGTGATTTTTTATCCCAAAATTTTAAAAGTTCCTTTTTTTGTCCAAATTTAAACGCGTCTTGGCACAAAGCTTTGAAGTGAAGGGTTAACACATTTTTTGAGATGTGTATTCAGTGACTCGGACATAAACTTAATAATAATAATTTTAATAAAAATTAAATAAGTATATTTTGTTTAGTTTATGTCTGAGTCACTGAATACACGCCTCAAAAAAATGTGTTAACCCTTCACTTCACAGCTTTGTGCCAAGACGCGTTTAAATTTGGACAAAAATATAAACTTTTAAAATTTTGGGATAAAAAATCACATGCATCTAAATTGTTTTAAATCCAAATATCTCGAAAACGGTTGCTCGTATCAACTCTTAACAAGTATACCTTTTTGACGTAAAAATGACAAAGGAATAATTTGTTTTACTTAAAAATGTAATACGGGGTCATACCAAAAAGTTGTGTTTGTTCAAAGAAGTGGAAAGCCATGTAGGTGGCGCCCCCTATAAGTAAGAGCTATATTAAGATTAGATTCGAATTCGTCATACCAAAAATCCCCCGGATATTAAGTTTCACTACAATATTTACTTTTTCATAGATTTTATTTAGAAAATAGAAAAATTAAATAAAAACTTTAGCACCCTGTATCTTGAAAACAAAGGCCTCGCGGACACATGTTTATATAGACTTTTATGTTTATTTTTGGGCCCTAAATACTTACCTGAAGTATTGACGTTTCCTCATGAATCACCCTGTATAGGAGATACCTGTAGCGTGCATTCTTCTGTAATTTAAATTTAGATATTAAGCGAGCCTCTTATGGCCCTTACATTTAACATGTTTCCTTTCATTTTTAGCATTTTCAGGCGTCTCTTTATATCTCTTCTCTAGATTTAACCTTAGATATAATCGAAAAATACGAAGTATACGAAATAGTAAATTATTTTGTTCTTGTACATACATACTATTTTTTTATTATACAATGTGCCAGAAATAACTTTGACATATTAGAGGAGTACTTTTGCGTAGAAAAATATTAAACACCTACTTTAAAATGACAATGTTTTTCTGGAAAAACTATAAGGCTATAATTAGGTACCTGTTCCTTCTTTTAATGAAAGTATATTTTTTTTTTATTTAGCATACTATATAATCAATCCATTAATAGAAAGTTTCATATTTATTTAATGCTTGTTTAAACTTAAAAAGATATAAAATATGTACGAGTAGCATGCGCTTTCATATAAATTTTCGCACAAATTCGATTTACAGTAAAGTACGTAATACATTTTGGATACAAACGTTGAAATATGTCAAGATTTATTAAATTGCAAATTTTTTCCCGCTACCAAACGATTTATGGCCAAATTGAGTTTTCTACCTTGTTTTCTCATAAGCTAGCTGCTAGTATTGTATTATTTAAATAGAAATAAAATTTTCTCTGATAGGTCGGTAAGGTCAAATCAACAGATAAGAGATAGTCTACGAAAAACAAAAGTGAAATCCGTTTGGATCTATCCTAAGCCGTTGATAATTTATACCCAGTTAAAATTTTGAAAATGGTAATCCAAAAAACAATATACAGCATGGAATTTGTGGCAGAATTAATGAACGTACTGTATATTTCAAACGCTAGCGAATAACTGCAAATCAAAAGTGTTACCTATATTTGCAATTGTGTTTTCTGTCAGTTGTTGGTGTTTGTCACCAATATAAAGCATAGATATTTAAATTGCTTTGTTTAAACATAAAACATTTTCATTCATTTGTTTTTACATTTTTAATCTAAATAGGAATGCCGTTAATTCCATTGGATAGTAAAAATTTACGGGATTGGTAAAATAGCGGCTATGAATTTGAAACATTTTTTTTTTCATGAAATGTAATATAGTTTAATAACTTTATTAAGGTATATTGCTACAAGAAATACATAAGTATTATGGCTCTATAACTAACTCCAGTTAAGAACTTATAATATGTTGAAATGTCTTTTAAACAAGAATCAATTTATCATAGAAATATGAAAATAAAAAGTAACAAAATATATATTTTGGGAAGAAAAACATAACAAAATAGACTCAATTTAGTCATTTGTGCTTAAGTTACAAGTATCACAATATACGACAGAATGCTCTAAGTAAATAGCTGATTTACAAGCTGCACATCTATAATATGTTTTTCTATCTGTTTTCGTGAATATAGTTCTCGAAAATATCTTCAGACTTTTTCTCTGTATCCTTCGTTAATGGCTTCATTGCGTGGGAGTACAAGCAGAACCATATAAGTTCACGTAATTCGGAGTCAAATGAATATAACGATTTGAATTTACTTGTAAAATTTGGTTTTGGTTTATTTTAAATCTATAAAGAAAGTTTATTTTCTTTTTTTTTAGGGATCATGCATCAGTAAAACACTAATATCAATTGACAATTTTTTTATTATGATTTTCTTAAAAGCAAGTTGGATTTACAAGGGTTTTCCTGTCCCTGTTTGTTACTTTTTTTTGGATAAAATGTATTAATCGGAGATCATATCATCACAGCTCTCGCTTCAGGAGAACAATCTAGTACATTTGAAGAGGTAGGGAAGAACTGGTGCCACCCATGTAATTCGGAGGGAGTTACTTCATTTTTGCACAATTTTAAAGGATCTTCCTTTTTCTTTCCACGTATTGGCAATTGTTTGCTATATATCTATTTTAGGTCTTTTGGAAAGGCTAAATTCTTTCTCCTACATTGTATGGTTCACTTTTTTGGTTTTATTTCGTTGTGATCAAGCCAGTTTAAATATGTTAAGCCGATCCTTTATTATATTCACCGGCACAAATTTCTTGGCATGTTCAATAGAACTATGCATGGAATCCACTTCTATGTAGGAATGCTCACTGTCCAAAAACTATGCTGAATTATTTCAATGTCGGTAACATGCACCAAATAAAGTAGCAAAGCCGCAACATGTTGATTGCGGTTCTGTTCTCCACATGTATCGGACCAGAACAATACTTCTTTTACATGTAGAGGCAGATGCTTTAGGTATTCATATAAAGAAGTATCCATTTCAGAAGTTCCCTTCTTTCCATTAAGCCCTGACCAGCATTAAAAATAAAATAGGCATCGTCTCGAGGAGCTGAGTTTATAAATCGCCAATTAAAAGAAACAAATTTTCCTTGAGTAGTACATTATACTTTCACCGGAGCAAGATATTTGAAGGACTGATTGCAGATCGAAACTTGCTGAAACAATTGTTGGGTCATTAGTAGCAGTAGCGCTTATTTTTTCCTTTTCTTTAGCCGAGTAGCAATCTTTTTTCCGCATTTCATGACTCATAAACCTCAGTATCATTATTCAAGTCTTATGTCTTCCACAAATTTGGCATAAGTCTTTTTGAAATGATAAATTATAATGGGTGCCAAAAATTATTTTATATGTTATAAATGAAACAGTTTCTTTATTTTCTTCTCCACATTTTGCTTCATGTGCATTTTTGCTACTGAAATTAGCTGTCCAAATATCTTTCTTTCGTCGTCTTTCGCGATAGTGAGATTCTATAATCGGAAAACTCTCTATATGGCTTTTTACAGAAGCAACAAGCTCTGGTTTACTTTTATTTCCGGGTGCAGATTTACCACGTTCATCTTCACCATCGTAGGTGCGCGAAGGGCTGTTGTATTGAAATGCATTTTTTACGACATCAGCGCTTATATTAAGCGTTTTAAGAAAAATGTTTGACAGATTCTCAGTTTGTTTCTATCCTTTTCGAAATAATACTCTTTAAAAATAGTTCGCGGGGCGTGATTTCAGTTTCTCCGTCTTCTTCTTTCTGGGACAGTGGTAGTAATATTCGAAAGAAGAAAATCTTTTTGCCTCTAAAGGTCACTCATTTCCTAATACTTCAAATAGTTACTCTTTCGGCATCTGAGAATTTGTTTTGGCATTTGATTCGACATCTCACAGTTTACTGTTTGGGGTGTCTTTGGTGGTCGCTACTTCTTATTAAGCTCGTAGTTAAAGCCATCGATTCTTCCCTTTTTCACAATAACTCTTTTCCAACTGCTAGGTTAGCTTCTTTTCCATCTTTATAACTGTGTCTCTTTTTCAGGTTCGTCTGAACATGTTATAAATCGTATCAAACGCTATTTTTAATTAACAACTACTCAAAATCTTACCGGCATCATGTATAGTCAGCTGCATTGAAATCTGGATCTTGGATCGAGTTGTCGCTGTCTTTATTGAAGATTGGTCGAGAGATTAAGTCATCGGATATACTAGTTAATACTTTTAATTGGTTTTCAACAATTATTCTATCTTCATCTGTTCTGCTAATAGAAAAATCAAAACGAGAATTTAATTTTAAATCATTACTGAGGCAAATGCTGGTTAACCGCTCAGGCCTCGTCCCACGTTTCACCCCGTTTCGTCTAAAATCTGGCGTCTCGCCTTTGTAAGCGCTACATCAAAAGTGCCGACTGAGAGTCGACCTTCTGGTCGATGGACGTCTCTGGCGCATTTAAATTACATAGTTTCGATGTTATTTGAACCTCATTATTATAGTCCGTTAAGCTACAAGTCCACAAACAGGAAAAAAAACTTAAGTCCCCAGCAGGTTCAAGATTCCCAAATAAGAAATCACTTAAATCCAACCAAGTATTTTTGCACCTAAAAATAGCCCATAACTCTTACTTACTTTTTTCTACTAGGAGTGGTTAAAATTAAAATTATTTTATTTACTTACCTTTAGTTGTGCTATCACGATTATCCTCACTGCTTCTAAAAGACGAACTTGCATTAAAATCTATAATTCCATCAGAGCCAACAAAGTTTTCAATCATCAAAAAAACTTTTTCTCCTCTAAAAGACATATTAAGGAACCATATCGAACAACGAAAAAAAGCAGACTATCTAATAGCATAACCTTGCGAGTATTTACTTTAATGGAGTTTTTTCGTGTCTAAATTTGACGCGCGTAGCGTCGCTGTGAAAAATCTCTTAATTGCATATAACTGACTCTTTCTATTAAAAAAAATACTTAAACAAATTTATATAACCTCTAAGTTTCCAAGTAAGGCAAAGTGGACTCAACTGATTATTTAATTGAAGCCGAGCCACTGTATGGATGGACTTATAAGCCCATACATATAGGTGAGGGAATCCTAGTATGTTAAAAAAAAATGGACATAAAAGGTTCCACTTGTATGCCCACGATTGGTAGAGCTTAGACCAGTTAGACCATATAATTCACACGGAAGCCTTTTATTTGTGGCTGTGAACTCGGTAAACAACTGAATAGCTAAAGCTTTCATAAACTATCTTCTTCTTGTTTAGCGTCGCTTTGTGGCTTGTTTACTGTTTCGCGCCACATCGTATCAAGACGACGTCAACAACATCTATCTCACTCTGTAGCGTTATAAAATCCTATTATCAGTCAAATTTATCCATTCCTGGATAAATTCAAAATCTACCTACATTTTTCTATTGAAGGCTGTTTGTATCCAGTTTCCCTGCTATTTTTTGGATATTGTCTCGCCATCTTTTCTGGGCCTTCACAGATCGCATTTCCCTTGTTTTCTCTTGGTCGCTAGACCATTAGTTTGCTGGATCATATACTCTTTTCTTCTCGTGCTATATGGCCGACCTATTGCCACTGCAACTGTGCTGCTTTTTTAGCACCTCTGTTATTTTCGTTCTTTTCCTGATCTCCCGCTTTCTTAAACTAAGTCCAATCATGATCCTTTCCATTGCACGCTGCGTTACTTAGAGGCTGTGTAGAGATTTTCGTGTTAGCGCCATTATTACTTAGCCGTGTGTGAAAACTGGCAATATACATTGATCGTAGACTTTGCACTTCAAATTTAGGTATATCATCTGATCCTGGAATTAACCTAAGTTTACCGAATCCATTGCTTAGATAAATTTCGTCAGTTTGACTTTCTTTGCCTAATTGAATTATATGTCCAAGGTATTCGGATACACTTTTAAAGGTTTGTTTGCCGATAATTATTTATATTTTTGGTCTTACTCAAGTTCATTTCTAATCCGATTTGATTTGATGCCTGATGGAGTTCTTCCAACATTGATTTTAATTCTTCCGCTGAGGGGCTAAGCAAAATGACGTCATCTGAAGGTCGCTCTTACTCGGTCGACTTTAATTCCTTTACACTGCCAGTTCATAGTTTTAAAGAAAATTTTCAAGATATTATCGGTCTTCATATCCTCCTCTAGTACAATTGTCATCGTGGCCGTATCATAGGTATATTTTATGAAGACTGGAGATCTGGAGTCGATTTACGTATATCTAGAGCCTTGAGCATTGCCCATGATTTGACTGAGTAGTCAACGACAAGCAAACTACATTATACATTGTATTCCATTGTTGTTTTTAATCAGCGTGCGTATACTTTGCAGATAGTCAATAGTGCTGAATCCCTTGCGAAATCCTGCCTGATCATGGGGTTGGTATAAGTCAAATGTGTTCGTCAGCCTATTTGTTTTTATTTTTGTTAACAAATTTTGTACGTTTCATGCATTTTTACTGTGCTTGCGGGTTTTTTCCAAGTCCATCTTCTTTGTTATGATTTCTTGGAAAGGGAGTTCATGCAAAATAAATTTTAGCCTTTCCAGTAGTCCACATTCATCTGCCCTCTTTAATTTCTGACTCCTAATCCATATCTACCCACATGTGGGAGGTTGTTATTATTGTTATTTTGACCTACTTTGCCGTTAAAGTTGTCCACAATAACTAAAAATTTAGCGTTTTCGTTTTTGTTTATTATTGATATGCATTCATAGAGTTCTTCTATATTTTCGTCCTCCGAGGCACTGCTTAGGGTATATATTGGAATAACTTGTAAACTGTATATTTTATTTAACTTAATTAAGCAGTAAATGACTCTCTGATATAGCCTCCATTTTTGTTATAAATGTTTTAATTTTTTATTTATTAATATTGCAACTTCCCTTTCATGGTCCTTTATTTCTCTGCCTTTCTAGAAAAGTAAATATTCTGGTTTTAGAAAGATGGTTTCCTCTTCTTTCAGTCTGGGTTCACTGAGACCTAGTATGTTCCATGTGATGTGTGGCAGTTCTTCTTCTAATATTTCCAAATGTTCTGGGGATTTTAGTATTCTGATGTTGTAGCAGGAGATCCAAAATGTTTTCTGTTGTTTTCTTTTTTGTATCTCCTTTATGTTGCGTAGTTCAATATGATGTCTTGACTGATTTGTCAGTGTAGAATTTCGAGCTAATTGTTATACCTGCCTGAGTTATATATGTTATATTCTTTTATAAATTACATTTTAAAGAACATTGTTCTCTAGTTTCAGGTATTTTACCAACTAAGTATTTTTGACCCAGAGTCTACGGGTCCGATGTTTCTTTGGTCTCCGAGTAGAGAATAAATGTATCCGCGAGGATTATATCTATTTATATTTATAAAAAAAATATGTTAACATTTTCATTACGAAAATCAACATCATCTACGGTCCTATATAGCGGGAACTGTTGCTAGTGTGTGCTATTCTCATTCTCACGACAAAGGATAATAACATATTTATTCTACTTTACAAAATTGTTCTTTGAACTAAAACGGAGTTTTATCCACAATACCGAAACAGAATTATTGCACTCGACGCGCGTTTCGCTAACCATGTTAGCATCATCAGGAGATGATTAAAACTAAATTTAATGCCACTAACCGATATATTCCGAATGACTCCTTCCACTGCTACCAACACAAAATGGCCAGCTTTCATTTTTTGGTACACAGTATGGTTAACTATCCTCTCAATAGAAATGAAAAGGAGACAATTAGGAATATAGCAAAAGTTAATGGTTTCAATACTATCTTTATAAATAGACTAATTACTAGGCATTTGTTTAGAAAGACCATTCGTGATTCCACTTCTTTTGTCAATAGGGATGACAATACAAAATATGTCTCGATACCATATAATCCTCAGTATACTAGAAGACTTCAAAAAGTCTTTAAGGAAGTAGGTTTAAAATTAGTATACCAAATTCAGTTCAACATTAAGAAATTATTAGGGGGTCCAAAGGACAAAATTGAAATATTAGAAAGAAGTGGAATATATGAAATTGGATGCATGGAATGTAACCTAAAGTATGTTGGGCAAACTAGAAGATCTATACACACGAGATTCAAGGAACACATAGCTCATTTAAAATATGGTAGAACAGAATAATCAAGTGTTGCCGAGCATGCTTTTGATAGTAATCATAGAATAACAATTAAAAATTTAAAATTAATTCATAATATAACTGATAGGAGATTATTAGATGCATATGAAAGTATGGAAATTATTAAATGTAAGAATAGTATAAATAGAGATAGAGGGCCTATTCCGTATAGTTCATTGCATTGGTTGATCGAGCGTGACTAGTGGGATTCCAGGATTGGTCCCTTTTTTCCGCTTGATTAAGCAGACATTTAGTATAAAAGCGAGTTAGGTAGAGTTTTGAATTTAGTTTAAATCATCGCCTGATGATGCTAACATGGTTAGCGAAACGCGCGTCGAGTGCAATAATTCTGTTTCGGTATTAAAATACTAAAACTCCGTTTTAGTGCATGTGGTCGAAGGTTCCAAGCCCCAACATAGGTGTTCTTTGAATTCCCGCATTTGTCTATCCATCCTTTTGTCCTTTAAATTCCAGCGTCTGTTTGTCCGAGCAAAAAGAATAGTTATTTGTTATACTAGGCAGCAAAGTAGTAGATTGACTGCCGCGGCTGATAGTTCATAGCCGAGCGTAGCGAGGCTAGGAATTCAGCTAAGGCAGTCAATCTACTTTGCTGCCGAGTTGAACATATAATTTTTTCTCCGATTGTTTATAATGATATATGTATATTGTATATTTGCAAATTATTACAATTCCTACAATCTTTTTATTTTTCCTGTAGTGATAAATTAAGACAAAATTTGATAGAAATCGCAATTGTTGGAACGGTTGGTTGTTATGGAAATGTATATGTCCATAATAATTATAGTTTGACAACTTATGTCAGACGTTTTATTCCCATGGAGACTAATCACTTTGCTGCCTAGGCAGCAAAGTACTTACTTTGCTGCCTGGACAGAAAAAGTAATACTTTGCTGATTGATATGGGTCTGCAAAATTAATATTTGCTGTCAATCGGAGAAAAATATATTTTTCATAATACCTCTCTGAAAACTATCATTTTCGACGTCTCCGGTGCGCCCGCGCGGGAAAAGTTTTCCGGTGCGGGCGTACAGGAAAAGTTTTCCCACTCCCTAATTTTAAGTGCTAAATGTGCAGTTATTTAGTCACAAAATAAGTATAAAGTGTAATAAATTGGCTTAAAATTATACAGCGATGCAGTCTACAAATTAATCTTGTACATTTTAGCGTCAATTGTCTAATTTTAAGTAACATTATTTTATTTATTCTGACCTTACTTGTCACAAATACATCAAAATTAGCTGCCTATTCAATTACAACAAAGCATACAAATACATTTCCATGGCAACGCTTGATGAATATTAGATACCTGTGTCTTGCAACTCTTGCAAGTTTGACGTTTACTTATTCAAAATGTAAAATGACAAGATTTTGAATACGTAAAAGTATTATAATTTTATGTTTATGTTTTGATTTCAGATAGGTATTATGAAAAATATCGTTCATGACACGTCCAGAAACAGCTTTTCGAGTGCTTGCACGACTTTCGGTGGTCGGCTACGCCACACCAGAAACTGTCGTGCGCGCACCGGAAAAGCCTAGTTTCCGGGCTGAGAATGAAATATACTATTCAGATTACCTTCCCCTTTTTCTCTATCTCCGAGTCAATGGTTTAGCCGTGTTGGTATCTGTGGGTTCGAGCATAAATCAATAGTTACTGAACCAGTTGTCAAACGTGACATTCCGCTTTTCCCTGAAATAGGCATTATGGGTCGAATCACAACCTCCTCGAGCGTATTACTAGTTGCAAAAGTTTCTCAGATTGTACGCCTATATATATTTCCAGGTAGTCATAATAGATACGTCTTCGAATCCACGAAAGCAAACAAAGATGGCTACACACACAACTGCAAGCTTGACCAGCATGCATGATCGATTTTTTTGTACAAGTATGTTGGAACGTCTGGAGGAAAATTTTGCGCAAGTATTTGAATTGTGCAAGCCGTTTGATGTTTGATTTTGTTTCAATCATGCAAGGTTGGACAAGCCGTGCTTGTGCAAGTGAAACGGAGCATGTGTACGTACGTGTCGACTTGCACACATAAGCAACAGTCGTGAATGAGCTCTTTCCACATATCATGTCTAGCGATCTGAACAAGGCAAACCGAGAATTACTGGAAAACTTTATTCATGCATACCAAAATCTGCCGTGTGTTTGGCGAATCAGATAGTCAGAATACCATAATAGGGCGAAACAGGTATGCTGGGAATGAGTTCCACAGTGATGCAGTGCGCCAGACAAAGATGTTCTAGGTATTTCCTGTTGTACGACGAACTGGTGCGCTCTTGCCGTCTGTCGTGACTGTCTGACAGGCTTTGCTGGAGGGGCGGGTCGGGCTTAATCCTGGGAATAACTGCCGTGAAAATATATGACTATTATCTACAAACTTTTCAAATATTGCCCTTATTGCTGTCATTTTATATATGTTTTTCTCCGTTCGGCACGATTGTCTATATTGTTAAACCTTAAACAAAATTGCAAGAAGAGGAGTCTCTGTAATGGCATTCTTTCCCTAAATAGACATATTCCTGTGCCATCAGCTGACCATAGATCTTCAATAATTCTTGCAGATTTCCTACCAAGTAAAGTAAACCTATCAACGGCTTTATTTATGCGGCTGATATTTCTCGAACATCATATTGATGACTCAGAAGAAACAGATTTTGTCTGTATTTTTATACTGGTCCTTTTTACGATGCCATTTATCATGTCGGAAGACAGGAACAAACTAAAACATTCAAGTAGTTTTTTAATGTTCTTGAAGTCTCCTTTAACACGCGGTGGATGAATAATAATATTTTCGAGTCGGATCTTTACGTTCCTAGGAAAATGCAGTGTATGCCATCTTTGCCTAGAAATTTATTTGGCTTTTTGGGAATTTCTTTCTCAGTTATATTCATATCTTAACTATCCTGCACATCTTATTCGCTTTCGGTGTTGTGATCGCTATCACTTACATGGTCAGATTCATCCTCTCTTTCAGGCCCAATAGCGACTTCGTCTTCATCGATCTCCTCTCAGAAAGATTGGAGTCGTACTTGATTCCATTCTTGGCTAAATAAAAAAAAATAAGTAAAATAGCCCTGGCAAAATAGAGAAATAAAATATTGCAATAAGCAAAATGCATGAACATCGAAAAATAAAAACCAGCATTTTAGAGTAAAATAATTAATCAACACCTAGCAAGCTTAACTGTGTCCAAAAGCCCAACAACATTTGTAACAATGTCAAACATAAAATGTAAAATTTTTACAAAATTACCAAAAATAGTGGTCTACTCATATTTATAATATATTTTTGAGGCGAATAATTGCCTATATGGTTGGGTATGTGATACCCCAGACTGCTAACATGGTGCGAAGGATACTGAAAAGCATGGGGCGACACCTAGCGTCTAAATTCAATGGCGGGCATCTTAATGCCCGTGATATACATAATACCCCACCACACAGCCGCCAGGTTAACTAAACGATTTCCACCAGGAGGAATTGATAGCGTTCCTTCTGCAAGACAATCCGTTGCGTTATAAGATCCTTTACACAAATAGTGCATTATATAAAAATCGGCCTTTCCTATTGGTCGATCCCCATTTCCCCTCCGCTCGCTTCGCTCGCTACAAGGGCTCATGGAAAGGAAACTAACCAGGTGCTAACCCAAACTAACCCAAGACATACCGAAAGTCAAGAAAAAAAAACATAATATTAAAAATAATAATAAAAAAACCAACGGGGCTTGAACCTGTCAGGTGAGACACAGTTGTCTAAACCTACGAGAGCTCTTGACAAAAACCGATTGCATCACGAAGACATATTGTAATTCGAGATGGATCGACCAATAGGAGAGGTCGATTTTTACATAGTGCACTATTGGTGTAAAGGATCTTAAAATGCCAATCCGTTGTAGAAATATATGCGCTTAACGATATCGATTTGCGTATAAGAAAATAATTTGCCTGATAAAGATTAGGTGTCACTACTATCGTTTCATATTTTTCTTTATTTTTAGCTATCTATATGAAACTATGCACTGTTGCCACTTGTGTCACATATATGTATAGGATGTAATTTAAATTACTTTGATCTTAAAATATGTATCTTGTTTTATTAATGGTTGTGCAATGACATCAAATGGCAGTTCTTCTTGTCCTGAAAATTCTATAAAACATGTTATTTTACACAGGTGGATCTTAAATTCTTACAAAAATGCAAAAAAGGACAAATTATACGCATTACTGATATTAAACAAACTCGTTTAGATGCAGAACTGCCTTTAAGTTGACCTAATCTGTGAAAATTTAGCTTCGTGCAAATTTAACTTATGTTGGCTACAATTTCTACAACAACAAATGATATATTTTAAGATATACATACAGGATGTTCATAATTTAAAAGGGAATGTGTATTTATTTTTTAAATAGGGAATATCTTTTTAGACTGTCATCTGCAATTCCGATGCTGGCTCCCACAAAATCCGATACCGGCTCCCACACTGAGAGAAAAAACTTAGCCACTATATGAAATCGAATGACCATAATACGAAACTTGTATACTATTTGTGACAAATTAACTGATTTCGTGCAATATACAAGCGGTTTTTCTGAAACTAATATCACTAAACTATGACGACTATACAATTACTTGAATATTCCTTACAATGTATCTGCTTTAAAGGTTATCTTTCATTTTGTATACCGATTATTAAATAATCATATAATTTAAGTTTTTGTGATATATCCGTACGCATATTTTATCCTACTTTCAAATAGGGCCTGTATACTTTTAATACAGCAATTGCGTAACCATTATGCAACCTGGATATAGACCATATATAGTTAAATATATATTTAATCCAATTGCTGATATTCAAATATTGCTTAACCAGTATTCAACTTGCATATGGACCGTATATGCTTGATTGTATATCCACTATATGACGGGTAAAATAGCTAATATTCAAATATTGATTAACCAGCATTCAGCTTGCATGTGCACCGTATATATTTTGTTGTATAGTTACATATTAGTTATATTACATTTAAACTATCTCATGGCGTTGGCAAATACTAGGTTTGTTCTAGCAGCGATTTCAAACGGTTTCAAACCATCCGGAGTTTGCGCATAGCGATACTTATATCGTTATGCACAAACGCCGGATGGTTAGAAACCGTTTGAAATCGCTGCTAGAACAAACCTAATATGTTTGTGGTATTACTTCAGTAGTGGTCTTGGATATTCTCATCTTGATGTAATCGAGTCCACTATTCGCTAAAATTGAACATGTCAATTAAAATTTGTTTTAGGTGCATGGTCACAAATTAGGAGTACACCTGTGATCTATTAACATGAATTGGTACTACACAATGGTTGCTACTTAAATAGAAAATAGCTTACCTTATTGGTTTTTTCAAACTTTTGATTCACTCGAGGCACCCTTCGTGTGTTAATTCAAATCTTATAGTATAGGAAGTAATGCATATCTCTTACACGCATATATCATCGTTTTTTTTTCATGATAAAATAATTAAATCTTTGTAGAATACAGGACCTAAAAAAACGAGTTTTTGATTGACAAAACGTAAACAAGTGATGAGTTTGAAAACGCGTGATATATATTTTAACCTAAGATATACCTGCATATTCTTTGGTGGATTCTCTCCTATCTTTAATTTCCTACTTGGGATTGGTATTTAATTTCCTTATTGAATTAAGTGGTAAATAATCGGCAAACTGTTTTTCGTCAGCCGTCACTATGCTTTGTCTTCATGCTGTTTGGCGTGGATTCAGCCGCCGCGGCAGCCATTGCCATAGCAAATGGTGAGCTATACACCATAAAGATTACGAACAATAATCGGTAACTTTATTGGCATACACAGATGGTGATCACCATTATGCAGATTATGCTATGAAATATTTTATTTGCCATTATACATTTATTGTATATTTACTTTATATACAACTCGTATAACCAAAGTAGTATTATTGTTCATTTGCAGTCAATTTATCTTGTATAGTCGCTCTACTCTTTAGCGTAATATAACGATTTTTATTGGCATAATTTTAACGTGATTCTAAACTACAACAAAATTTTAATATTCGATATGTAACGTTATATAATGGTAAATCGACGCCGCACTATGGTATACCTTACCATCGTTTTGGCCAAAAATGCATTTTGCGTCAAATTCAGGGATTTATTCAAAATACATACATTAAATGAGAAAATCATACAAGTCGAAACTAATATTGCAACAAATTACTTTTTTCACTCGATAAAAGTGATATACGTGTCTTAAAAGTTCTTATGTCTCATTTCGTTTCTAAAGCTTTTGAAGCCTACAAACAAAATCTCCTTGTAACTTCGATTAAAAAAAGCATCTAGGTACTGTGTAATGGGTTATAGTAGTAGTATAGTCATCGTTCAGGAGTAGTACATAGGCAGTATGGAGTCTAAAGTGAAAATCAAATTGTAAGTATTAACAAGACAAAACACTAATTTTAAAGGAACAAATTTTAATTTTAAAACTAAATGTATGTACTATGTTAACCGAAAATTTAAAATTCAGAAACTAATTCTAATTGATCTAAGTGTTCCAGATCCAGAATATCATCGAGATCTTCCAAATTTAGCTCATCGCTGTTTCCAGTCGGTTTTACTAAAAATCCTCACAACTCAATAGTTCTATTACTTCCTTAGGCAGCTGCTTAGTTCTCAATTTAGCTCTTCGTGATTGAACACTTATGGTAGATATTAATCTTTAAGTTTATCAATCCGGGAAATTCCGCAGCGTCTTCTCCCAGGTAGCCAGCTGGTAATATACAATTTTGTAATATTTGCTTGCCATGAATTAAAACTTTATGTATAGCCGCGGGCATTGGAAACCAGGGATACAATCTCATAAACAAATGTCCAGTTTCGAAGCAACGATCTTCAAATTTGTTAAAATCAATCGGTAGCTGGCAATTAGAATTGTTCTGAATTTGGAAATTAAATCTAATGAGACACCCGTGATTTCCGAGAAAACAACAGGGTTCTGAAATGCACGTCTGGTCGTATTTCCGTCGTTAGATGAGCCGTAGTTTTATTTTGGTTTGTCAACATGTAGACCTAACTTCTCCCAAAACATTTTCTGAATATTTTGTTGTGTCAGCTACAATTTTCTTTTTGTCCTCTCCTCTGACATGCCAGGTTTTGACCTGCTAGCGATACGTAATGTGCATAATGCATTCAAGATATCGTATCCAGCAATGCAGAGGACTTAGGCCATATGTAAGACTGCTGGGATTGGGTTTGAACAAAGTCGACTTAAAATCGGTAGTCTTTAAAAATAATACAGGCGTGGCTGCGCACACGGGACATGCTTGTGATGATTTAGTATTCGTTAGTGTGCTCAAAGTCTTGCCGTCAATTAGTGTCATATAAAGAGTGCATTTGATCACAAGTGTACAGTCGTTGATTTGAAAAACAAAGTTAGCCAATCCTGAAATTTGAGTATCTAAATCTGCTTTTCTTTTAAGACATGATTCTTGGTTTCTTTGCCATACTCTATCTTTAAGGGTCTACAAAATCTAGTCGACTGAGGTGTTGGATTATTCCACATTATGTCTTGGTTTTCTGATGTTAATCTAAGAGGTATTAGAGTTTTTGCAAATACACTCGCGTCATCTGCCGCAGGATCTGAGAACCTTTGCTTGTATAAGGACTGTCCGGAGCTGCCATCAAATCCGTAACTGAGAATCATTGTAGTCGACATTACCTTCCGATCCTGTACTTCAAATAAACTCACTAAAATGTCTCTTTGCAATTCAACAATTCTTTTGAGAATGTGATGAAAAAGATCATTCAATGCAACTGAAGCAACCTTTTCAGTTACGCATATGTTCAAAGGTCTACATTCTTCTTTGGCTTGTAAAATGTTTTCATATGCCGGATATATATTACAGTTTCTTTCTTTGCTTCCAATCCGAATATTCAAGTATTGTTGTTTAGTGAAATTATTGTATAATAGAAATGCAAGGGCTTCTTCATGTCTATAGGGTACAGGATCTTTTGGAGGAGATAGGAGTTTCTTCATCTTCTTAGCCCTTGAAGGGCTTTCCGCAGTTTTTCTCAATACTGTAGAAAGATCCCGATTCCCACTATGCTTAGCAGCAATTGTCGCAGTTCTCGTTAGGAGATCAGAATTAAGCTCATTCTGCTTAGACAACTCAAAAGCATCTCTTCGTTGCGATCTTGAAGATTTTTCGGCAAATGGCAGGCTGGGACGACCCCGAGTGGATTTTTCGCAATCTTCAGATGTGTTTGGATTAAGAAGTTTCAAAATTGTATATTCTGATAAACATCTTTTATATTTTTGTTGAAATTTAGTTCGGTCTCTTTTGATATTTTTCCACCGCCTTAAAATGTTTGTGCTTATATTGAGAATATTTTTTTTTAAAGTGTTCATAGTATCTGTCAGGATTTTCGTTGAGTTTAACTTTGTCCAAGATAAAATTGACGATAGCAATAGTTCTGTGGTATTGATTCTCCTCGGAAATCCAGGCAGCAAAAAGAAGCGTGTTTTGGAAATTGTATGAATCTGAAAATAAATGGACAGGAAATTGAACCAGCTCAGAAATTGTCAAAAAAACCTTAACACCACTATGCAACTATTTAAATGTCATAAAAGAATTTTTGTTTTGTTTGATTCAACGTTTAGCTATTAGGTCTTAGAAATTCAGTTTATAATAAAAGATTATATACATCCTGATTTTGATGTAATGCCTCTTTGAGAGATTTAAAAATACATAAAATACAAAATCCTGCCAAACATCCTATTGTCTGCTGCTGATAACGCAGTTGCTATTATTGATAGGTGAAAAAACCATAGTTTGTGAAATCTGAATGCCCAATATGTATTATACAGGGTGTTAGTAAGTACTTGTACAAACTTTACGGGGTAAATTTTTGACTAATTTTAAGACAAAAAATTCAAAAAAAAAACAAGTATCTGCAAATGCTGTTTTTCAGACACAGGGTGTTGAAAGAGAAAAACACCATATTTTTATTCGATTAAAAAAATTGTACGCCACTGCTTTTTTCCAAAATAAAAAAATAGTATCTTTCACTAGTTGCTAATGAAAATGGTTTCTTCACTTTTTTTCGTCATACGCGATTAAAAAATAAAATAAATTTATCTGCATGCAACCTGTATCTTTTGTAATTAGGCACATGCAGATAAAATTATTTTATTTTGTTAATCGAAAACCGTTCTTGTGACGAAAAAAGTAAAGAAACCATTTTCATTAGCAACTAGTGAAAGATTACGATTTTTTTTTATTTTGGAGAAAAGCAGTGGCGTACCATTCTTTTAATCGGATAAAAATATGATGTTTTTCACTTTCAACACCCTGTATCTGAAAAACAGCATTTGCAGATACATGTTTTTATGAACTTTTCGTCTTAAAATTAGTAAAAAATTTACCCTGTAAAGTTTGTACAAGTACTTAATGAACACCCTATATACGCCATGCCCATTGCACAAAAAATACTTCACAGCCTACGGGGCATCTAGGTGTAAAAGTTTCAGTCAATTTCGATAACTAGGAACACAAAGCAACAATGTTTTGTAGAATTGTCCGTGAAGTCTTGTGAAGATTTTTTTGTAGCTCTACAATTTTGTGATTATTTTATTATGAGTTCTTTTCATTGCGTTTTAATTTAATGCATAAAAATATACCAGCAGCAATTTTTGGAAAATTACATAACTTTTATTTTGGTACATACCTTCGGTTCTAAAATCCATCCACCAAAATTATTTGCACAATTAAACTTCTCGAGTAGACGATGTGAACAGTAGCGTTTAAAGATCCTTTACAGGCGTAGCCGACTATATCAAAATCGGCCTCTCCTATTGGTCGATCCATCTCGTATTACAATATGTCTTCGTGATGCAACCAATTTTTCGCAAGAGCTCTCGTGGTGTAGAGGTTTAGATCGTAGGATCTGACCTGGAAAACACGGGTTCGAACCCCGTTGCTTTTTTTATATTTTTTTAAAGATTATGTTTCTAAACAGCTTTTTTCTTGATTTTGGGTATGGCTTTGGTTAGATTGGGTTAGCACCTGGTTAGTTTCCTTTTCTTGAGCGCCAGTAGCGAGCGGAGGGTCATGCGGATCGACCAATAGGAGAGGCCGATTTTGATATAGTCGGCTACGCCTGTAAAGTATCTTAAAATGCTGAACAGTGCACGAAAAAATGGCGCATTGACAACAATTGAATTTGCTTAAAGAAAGTGTCAGTTCCTTATAGTCGCGTTTCATAGCCTACTTGATTTTTGTCAAAATGGCGCTAGATTTGAATAAAGGAACTTCTTATGAAACAAACTGTGCAAAAAAATGTTTGACATCTAGACTCGAAAAAATGGAATTTTGGCCAAAATATAGGCCAAATATACCATAGTGCGCCGTCCAAAACAAAAATTGATTTGAGCCATTTTCCTCAGTGCACATAATTCGAGACCGACTCCAAAAAATCCGGTGCCGGTCCGCGACCCAAATGGAAGCCAGCTTCGGTATAGCGGGGTGAATTCCATATAGTGCTGACGCTGGCACTGACAACATTGTCCGAACAATACGAAACATTAGAGGCAACACTTGAATAATTTCTCATACAATTTTTATAATTCTTTTTTTTATGTTCTACGATTTGAAAAAAATAGGTTAGTTAGTCAATTATCATTTCACGTTTTTCTTCCATATGAAGCAAGTTTTAATTGAAAACGTATTTTCCTGTGTTAAAAAATTATTTTATTTTATTTATCGTAATTGAATAGTGGGAATTGAATGTGTGGCAATCAAGTTACACATACAAAGATATAAATAATAAAATAATTTTGAGTGCCAAAAATTGCAGTAGTCTAGGTATATTTTAACAGAGTAGGTGAACGTTAAGGATCAATTTCTAAAAATAGAATCGGCAACGGAAAATATAGGCCTAAAAATAAATGAGAGTAAAACGAAGTACATGACCACATCAAGAACTGAGCGTAGGGATCGGATAGGACAAAATGTGACGATAGACAAATACAACTTCGAAACAGTCCATGAATTTAAATATCTGGGTGCCACTATCACGTCAGACAATAACATAATAAAATCTAAAAATGTATCTCGGAGGACACGACAAAAATTTAAATATACCACTCCTTTGTAAGACCAATTATGACACTTACGCCTGTTAGACCTGGACTATGACGAAACAGAACGAGAACAGACTGTGAGTTGCAGGGACTCAGGGAGATGAGACTACACAACAGTACCGTAGTAGAAAAAATAGAGAAATGAAAGAACTATATGACCAACCGGACATTGTAAAATTAATTAAAGCGGAAATACTGAGATGGGCAGACCATGTCAAAAGACAGAAATATGGAAGAGTTGTTAAATTAGTATGGAAGCAGACCCCAACCGGTAGAATACCATTAGGAAGACCACGACTAAGGTGGAGAGACAACATAGCATCAGATCTTAGAACTCTGAATATCACGGAAGCAGATGAGCTAATGATGGACAGAGTCCAATGGAGGAAAATCGTTGAGTCAGCAAAGACCCACCCTGGGTTGTAAGAGCTACACAGAGAGAGAGAGAGGTCATGAGTTTAAATTTAGATATAAATTCTACTTTAAACAACTTTCTCTAATAGCTTTTCTACGTAATTTCAAGAATAGTGGTATCTACTTTACCCTCGACTTTACCTTTAATGATTTTTCACATTTTTGTGGGTATTGAAGAACCTGCATATAATATTTGAAAAATAACATGTTGTATACAGATTTCGGGATACGCAGGAGTTTTTATAAAGAAATATTTTTTTCGTAAGTTGTAATATATAATGATTATATTTTAAATAAGCTTATTGCCCAGAGAATATGTGATTGTGGTAAATAGATAAAATATACTGTATATAACTCAAGATGCAATGGTCAATCCATCACATTTCAATGAAATAACCATATATTTTCTAACTACCTCTCTCTCTCAATGGGTATAATTTTCATTTTTATTCATGCGCAAGTTGTTAAAATATGGCATTTATCTTTTGAAGGTCTCAAAAATATTTATTTCAAATATTTTTGGCTTTGTCCCCACATTTTTATATCTCGCACTTTTCATACGTGACATTTCAAACATGTCATGTTGTAACAAAATCTATCTATATTTTTTTGGGAAAGTGATAATAAAGAAGTTTCCCATATCAATATCAAACCTTTTTAGGTAAAACTGTTGGTAAGTTGTCACTTAACTGATATATATATATATATATATAT
>JAEQML010065738.1:0-20654 GCA_016904865.1 Pissodes strobi
AAAAAAAAACAGGCTGTTAAGTTATTTATTTGGATGGCGTCTGGTCTGGCATCTTCTCCAGGATATATTTGTCGTACGTTCCAAAATGCGTCCCGAGAAAGTGTTCGAAAAACATAAACAAAATGTTCCAGTGTTATAGCGCTAAGAGTATATAAAACAATGTAACCGTGATGTTCTATTTGAGTTAAATCGATAATTAACAATTATAGTATATCAAACGTACATAACCGAGATACATGTAACGAAAGTTTATATGTAACATTCATAGTATATAATTATATTTTTGTTAACTTCTTGTGAAAATATATATGTCACATTAACGTGAGTGTTACCTCGCAAATGAATGTATCAAAAGTCCCGAAATTATATGTTTTAACTCCACATAAAAAGTATTTCCTTAAAATAACATTACAAAACCGCCCAGTTATGTTATGTGCTTGCTGGGGACTCATCTCTACCTTTATCCGCAACTTCGCAATACCATTGATTTAAAACAGACGAGTTACTGTTCTATTACTCAGTTATAGTAGGTATCACAGGAAATTCTGTTTTCTACATAATGACGTCTAATAATAATGGTGTGCATTATGTGTGTAAGAAAGTTTTGCGAAACTGGGAAAAAGATTTTACAGATGCTTTAAAAACATATACTTATAAGAAAAAACTTTATTTTTCGAGGTTCATGCCGGTGTTATTTCTTTTAACCACTTTATAAATGCAATTTTCTAAACAACTTTTAATTGACTCGCTGGAAAACATTGAAATCCGTAGCGGCACTAGAAATCTAAAAATCGACGGCAATAGTTCAAGTCCTTAGGGATCGACATATATAGGATCGCAGAGAACCCTAGTTGTTCACCGTTGTTTGATTAAAATCAAACGATGTTAGTTTTTCGAATAATCTCGAACCGCTAATCGCCTGGAGTGGAGACTAAGCTTATATTCAATGGAACCTTGAGCCATTAACCGCGCTTAAAGGGTCCCACTCACACGCCGGAAATCCTCAGAGGAAAAACTGCACAGGCTGTGTCTTAAGAATTTTACTTCATGGCCTGAATACACCCAGCTCCACACACGTTGAGGGAATCTTTCAGTTCAGTTCAGTTCGTATAGTAACAAACTCGGTAGCAAATATGGCATCATCAGACGATTGTCTTGCTATTTTCGGTGTTTTACTAGTAATAGATCGTAGGAAAAGTGGCGTAAAAACGCGTATTAATAGAAAAATATGGTGCGTGATTTTTCCTATATAAATCTGCTTTCAGACTTGAAGGTAGTGCCAAAAGATTGGCACTCCTATCTGAGGATGGATGAACACACTTATTTAAATCTCCTTGCTATGGTAACACTAATCATTGACTCAGTGAAAAAAGGGATACCATTATGCGATTAGCTATTTGGGTTCAATCGCTTTCAGTTTTTGAATTACCCGTAGATACCCAGCCTCTTTTACTTTATCATGATAATCCTTACATTTAACCTGCCGAAGACACGTTTCGGACTCATAGCAATAGCAATAAATTCCTCTAGTAATCCGCGGCACATGTTGACAGAATATTACAACCCAGGAAACACCACCTAAATTATTTCAATCAGTTAAATATTTTAGTATTGTCAAATATCAAAGCACGGGAAGCCTATCCGGCGTCAGCAACGGTCACTAATCATCGCACACGCTACAGTCGGCCTGTGCAGTTCGGGCATGCGCGGGATCATCAAATCGTTTTTAAGTGGCCCACTCACACTACGGAAATCGTCAGAGGAAAAGCTGCACAGGCCTGGCCTTAAGAATTTTACTTTATGGCCTGAATACACCTGGCTCCAAACACGTTGAGGAAATCCCTCAGTTCAGTTCAGTTTGTATAATAACAAACTTGGTAGCAAATATGACGTCATCAGTCTTGCTATTCTCGGTCTTTTACTGGCAATAGATCGTAGCAAAAATGGCGTAAAACGCGTATTAATAAAAAAATATGGTGTAAATATGGCTGAAAAAGTCGTGATTTTTCCCATACAAATCTGCTTTCAGAATTGAAGGTAGTGCCAAAAGATTAGCACATATATCTGAGGAGGGATGAAGACACTTATTTAAATCTCCTATAGCTATGGTAACACCACTCATTGAAAAAAGTGATACCATTATGCGATTAGCTTTTTTTTTTTTTTATGGCAGTGGCACCCACACTAAAGGGAGATTCTATGGCGCTCGACGAGCGGTGTGTGTGCGAAGATGTTGATTGACACGGTTCTTGAATATTTGTAGGTCGTAATTAGTGGGAAACAGATGTCCTGGAAGTGAGTTCCACAGTGATGCAGTGCGCCAGACAAAGGAGTTCTGGTAAAGCGATGTTCTAGGTGTTTCTAGTTGTACGACGAACTGGTGCGCTCCTGCCGTCTGTCGGGACTGTCTGACAGGAGTTGCCAGGGGCGGGATTATGCGGGCCAAATCCTGGGAACATCTGCCGTGAAAGTATCTGAAAAACAGAGACATCTCGGCCACATGTCTGCGATGTTCCAGACTATCCAGATTCCGGGTCAACTCCGGATCGCCGACGAGACGCACAGCCCTCTTCTGAATGGAATCCAGCAGCTTTAGGGTATGCTTTGGTGCGGCACCCCAGATATGTGAGCAATATTCTAAGCACGGTCTTATTTGCGCTTTGTACAGCAAGAGCAACTGCTGCGGTGTATAGAGTTTTTTGTTGCGAAATAGCGCACCAAGCTTCTGGGAGGCTGATTTTGCGATATTAGCAACATGGTCATGCCATGACATATTGCTGTTGACCGAGACACCCAGCAGCCCGATTGACGAGGATGAAGGAATGGTCGATCCTGCCATAATGATGTCAGGGCCCGCTGTATTGACCCTCTTAGTAAACGTTGCTGCTTGGGTCTTTGCTGCATTGAACTGGACCAAATTTCGGTCGCCCCAAGTTTGAACTTTCTCCAGGTCTTGATTAATTGCTGTAATCTGCTCCTGTCTGCGGTGATGAGTCTCAGTCGCTGGTAAGGGTTTTTCTGATCTAAAGTGGGAGACAAGGGTACTGTCATCTGCAAAACTGTAAACAGGATTATTCGTTTCGATCAGCAGGTCATTAATATAGATGAGGAACAGAGTTGGTGATAGTATTGCGCCCTGAGGCACGCCCGCGTTGATGGTGAATGTGTCCGAGATGTGTCCATCGACTGCAACGTGTAGGGATCGGTTCTTAAGGAAACTGGCCAGCCAGCTGCAGAGAGAGGCGGGCAGTCCCAAGGACGGCAGTTTGTTGAGCAGTCCGTCATGCCAAACTCTGTCGAATGCCTTTGAAATATCCAACGCAATCGCTCGAGACTCTCCGTAGTTTTCAATTGCCCTACTCCATATATGAGTGAGATAGGCCAATATCCTCCTATTTCGGTTTGTGGTGGATTTTCATCCACCGACTCACAGGTGGCAGCACCAACCAATAATCAGCCAACATCTCACGGCAGACTCACGATGCCTTCTCGCTTCAAATAATAGTTCCAAATATGAACAAACCATGCCCCGGCGTATAAGGCAGGGTCTACCGACGCCTTACTGACGAGTCCAATAGGTAGACCCGGGACGAAACGCAAAAACGGTGCAACACTGCGCCAAAGGTTCAATCGCTTTTAGTTTTTGAAGTGAAACTTCTTAACGCGCGCCGGGAGTAAAATTTGCAGGTTGCGACATACGGCGGGCGACACCGAGCTGGTGGAACGAAAACTGGCCGCGACACACGAGCTGGGAACGAAAACTGGCCGCGACACACGAGTTGGCGGAACGAAAAATATGAGGTTTATTTATTGTGATATCTTTGTTAGTTTACAAGCAAAAAATATGGGATTTACTCTATTACCTTGTCAAGACATAAACGAAACTTTTATGAAGATTTTTTTTTTCATTTAGGCCTTCTTTTTTGTTAATTGAGTGGTATATTTAAAAAAAAACTAATTTTTAACCAAATCCGTTTCGTAAGGCTAGGGCGTTTAAGTTTTTGTGATATCTTTGTTAGTTTACAAGCAAAAAATATGGGACTTACTCTATTACCTTGTCAAGACATAAGCGAAACTTTTATGAAGAATATTTTTTTTTCATTTAGGCCTTCCCTTTTTGTTAATTGAGTGGTATATTTAAAAAAAAACTACTTTTTAACCAAATCCGTTATGATATGTATAAGGCTAGGGCGTTTAAGTTTAAGAAGTTTCACTTCAGATATGCGCACAGAGTATACAACTCTTTTTTTAAATTAAACGTAGCCTCCTTTTGTATTCTATCATGATAATCCTTACTTTTCATCTGCCAAAGACACGTTTCGGACTAATAAATAGCAATAAATTCCTCTAGAAATTCGCGAGACATGTTGACACAATATTACAACCCAGGAAACACCACCTAAATTATTTCAATCCGTTAAATATTAAAATATTGTCAAATGTCAAAGCACGGGAAGCCTATACCCTAAGTCCAAAATAACTGGCAGTGACTCATCTTTTCATTAATATGGTGGCTTCCCACGGCCCGTGATATCGCAGGTCGGGCCGCGCCAGCTCGGGCCAACACGCCGTGGGAAGGGTGCCGTCCGAGGTCGCCCGGAAAGATCCGTGATGGCGCGCCCGATCCGCCGCAAGTCGGTAACTTCAAAGGCGCGGCCTGGCCCGACCTGTCGGCGTCTGTTGTTATCTGTGATTCACAGCAAGTGTGCTGTTAAATATTTAGCTACCTCCAACAGTTTTATTTGCACCCTTGTGGTGTGAGGTTGTATCTATTACTCATTCTTCTTCTTCTTCCACTGCCTATCCACTACTATTGGATGTTGGCGATCACATTTCCGTACGCTCCCCTGTCCACTGCAGTATGTACAAGGTTCCCAATAGCCCTGAGACCCGTCCATTCTGTCAAATTTCTAAGCCAGGACATCTGTTTCCTTCCCACTCCACTCTTGCCCTCTATTTTACCTTCGAGGATCAATTGGAGAAGTCCGTATTTAGGGTTTCTGATTAGATGTCCAAAATAAGCCGTTTTTCGCTTTTTTATATGCAAGAAAATTTCTCTGTTTTTCCCCATTCTTCTCAAGATCTCCTCATTCGTAACCCTATCAGCCCATGGTACCTTTTGCCAAGGGCGTATATAAGGGGGGGCAGGGGGGGCCTTGGCCCCCCCCTGGAGATTTATGCATCTTAAGAATTGTGTTTTGTAAATTAAATCTTTTACTATAGAATTTTTTGTGACCATAATTGGCCCCCCCCTGGAAAAATTTTTATATACACTCTTGCCTTTTGCATTCGGCGATAAGTCCACATTTCAAACGTTTCTAACTTATTTATCATTGATTTTAGTGTCCACGTTCCCATACCATAAAATAGTACGGACCACACATAGCATCTAGCGTATCTCATTCTTAAGGTTAGACTTCTCTGCTGGTATGTATACGTTTAAATGTGTAAAAGTAGTTACGGGCCACTTCTGTTACTCATACTTTACTCAAAATCTAGTAATTAAAACTTTACCTTAATCGACCTTTATTTAATGGTGACATCCACCAGCGCCTTTTGGTCTTTTTTTCTTGTTGAATAAATATGAGCCACTCTTTTTCCTTCATGCGATATTTTTTATTATTTTCAAATTGCACCCTAGCTTCAATCAAACTCATGAAGAACAGGCTCATGCAGGCCCTGGGAAGACCTCACTCGCGGCCAAGCCCGATCCGTGCTTTACCTGTGCTTGTCCGCCGCGCGAGTCCGGCCTGTGCTAAAACAGGCCGTGGGAAGCCACCTATAGAGAGCTGCGGGAAGCGAAGCATCAGGGATGATCAGGGGAACTGATTCCAGTGGCGCGTATTTAAAAAAAAATTGGAATACAGGAAATGTTCACTTAATGGGTAAATTTTCTAATACGACAGAAAATGTTCAATTACGCACATTTTTCTATACGCCATTGGTCTTCATTATAAGCCGACATAAAGGAATTTGTTAAATTTGGTAATGACATATTAGGTAAGTACTTACCAATATGAATTTGAATATATCGCCTCCTAGTCTGTCTTTCATTGGCAATAAAACGGTGGATATTAACGTGTTCACATTGAATTATTATCAGAAGACATGTCTGAAAGTTCGCTATCGCTATATACTATCTGTACCGGGCTTAATAATAAGGGGTTCAACTGTTACCTCAACATGTGTAACCAAATCCCACATTTTTTGCTCTTCTGTTTTAACGTGAGCAATACACTTTTGCCACGTACCTGCTGTAACATTGGCAACGGGGAACTTGCATAAAAATTAAATTTGAAAAATATTACTCACAAACATAATTTAATACTATTAAAAGAACCACAGGTCACAAAAAAAAACTTATTTTTTATTTTTGTATAATAAATATAAGCAATTAAAAACTGCATAATTCAAATTATTCTTGTAAGGCGCCGTTCTTGGCTAGGACCGGTTGTGACGTCAAGTAGCTCGTTTGTCGTCGCGCCTGACGGACGGCAGAGCAGCGAACGTCTTAAATCTTTCAAAATGACTGACGCCGGTTTTTTTAAAGGACATTCTGACAATTTACCACTAGTGGATATGTTTATGTTGGCATCTTACATAAAAAAACGCCGAAAGTTTTTCTCTTGCTGAAGTTCGCGGTGTTAAAACTAACTGGCTTACTGTCTTAGTCTTAATCTTTCAGATTAAAGTATAAATCAATGAATAATCTTTATTCTTTGGTATAAATCAACACGAATTATAACACCCTGGCAATTCAACGACAAGCAGTAATAAACGTAAATATTTTAATACTTGTGGCTGCCGTACTGTCTTCACCTAAGACTACTTTACTTACTTAAAAAGACAAAGTCTGTCATTCATAATTTTCTAGAAAACTGCATCGTAAACCACAGACTGCGATGTGCGTATTTATCAATGAAACTGTGGTACAGAAAGTGGCTAGTGGGTAAACAAACATAGGCGTAGCATTTTTATTTTCCCTAATATTTTTTCTTTCACCAAAATTCAATCGATTACGCAAAAACTAAAAATGGGAATTTGTGGGTCGTTTATAGAGTTCGATTCTTAAATTAAATTTGGATATTGAAATATTGGGAAATTTGAGACCGACAATTTTCAAGTTTGGAAACGAATTTTTTAGCACATAATATAAATTTGATTGTCTTGAGCAGGAATGCTATTTAAATGTATTGAAAAGTCTTTATTAATATTTTAGAGGGATATTAAATTATAAAAGATTAAAAGTCAATAAAGTTCCATCACCATGCCTCCAATTTTTTTGTTCATACTGATTGGGTATCAAAACTGGTATGAAAAAAAGGTATCGACAATTTTGAACACCAAAACTCTGGCACGCTCACCCACAGAATTGATTATAACGTATCGAAACCGGTTTAAATGACTAAAATAAATTGGAACTAACTGAAAGTGACCAAAAGTTGTTTGAATGACTAACCAAAAGTAACAAAAAGCACCAAAACGTTCTAAAACGTATAGGAACAGATTAAAAATATGGAAGTAAGTTAAAACTAACCCAAATAAACTGAATTTTGGCGACTAACCAACACGAACCAAAAACATTAAAATTGGTCATAATTAAAGTATCGGAACCGGCTCAAATGACTATAACCAAAACTAAGTAAAAGAAGCAAAACGGGCTAAATCCTATCAGACCACATTAAAAATGTTATAGTAAATTAAAACTAACCCAAATGAACCGAATTTTGCCGATTAACCAAAACTAACAAAAACCTTAAAATTGCTTGAAGCGTACCGGCACCGGATCAAATGACTAAAATATATTAAAATCAACTGAAATTTACCGAATGTTGATTGAACGACTAACCAAAAGCATCAAAAAGAGCTAAAACGTATTGAAACAGATTAAAAATATTAAAGTAAGTTGAAACTAGCCCAAAATAACCGAATTTTGGCGAGTAGCTAAAATTAAACAAAGACATTTAAATTGGTTATAATAACGTACCGGAATCGGTTCAAATGTCTAAAATAAATTGGAACTAACTGAGAGTATCCGAAAGTTGATTGAATGACTAACCAAAACTAACTAAAACACCAAAAATGGGCTAAAACATGTTAGAAATTAAAATTAAATTAACCAAATTTTCGCGACTAACATTAAAATTGTTTATAACGTACTGGTTCAAATGACTACAATATATTAAAACTAACTTAACTTTAACGAAAGTTGATTGAACGACTAACCAACACTAACCAAAAGCACCAAAAAGGGCTAAAACGTATCGGAACAGATTAAAAATATTAAACTAAGTTGAAACTAACCCAAATTAACCGAATTTTGGCGACTAACTAAAATTAACCAAAAACATTTAAATTGGTTATAATAACGTGTCGGAACCAGTTCAAATGACTAAAATAAATTGGAACTAACTGAAAGTAATCGAAAGTTGATTGAATGACTAATCAAAAGTGAATAAAAGCACCAAACGGGCTAAAGGATATCAGAACAGATTAAAAATGTTAAAGTAAGTTAAAACTAACCCAGATTAACCCAATTTTGGCGACTAACCAAAACCAACCAAAAACATTAAAATTGCATATATAACGTACCGGAACCGGTTTAAATGACTAATATACATTAAAACTAACTGAACTTTACCGGTAGCTGATTTAACGACTACCCAAAACTAACTAAAAGTAACCAAAAGCATCAAAAAGCACCAAAACGTATCGGAACATTAAAAATATTAAAGTACCACGAAACTAACCCAAATTTACCGAATTTTGGCGACTAAATAAAATTAGTCAAAAACATTTAAGTTGGTGATAACGTACCGGAACCAGTTCAAATGACTAAAATAAATTAGAACTAACTGAAAGTAACCGAAAGTTGATTGAATGACTAACTTAAACTAACCAAAAGCACCAAAACGGGCTAAAGCGTACCGGAATAGGTTACAAAAATTAAAGTAAGTTAAAACCAACCAAAACGAACCGAATTTTGGGGACTAACCAAAAAACTTAAATTTGATTATAACGTATTGGACTGGGGTTCAAATGGCGAAAATAAATTTGAACTAACTGAAACTAACCGAAAATGACTAAAATAACCAAGGGCACCAAAACGGGCTAAAACGAATCGGAACAGGTTACAAATATTACAGTAATGTCCCAGATAAACCCACACCAGATGCGAAACCTCCCGCCTAACGCATTAACCAAGAATTCGTTTAAAGCTCCGCATCCTTGGGATGGCCAGCCATCCCAAGAAATAGTCAGGGCAAGCTCTAGTGTGATTCTAAACGCGAGCCACGCGAGTCTTTTGGTTTAGTCCGAGAGCGTTACGAAAAATAATAAATCTTTATTTTATTTTGTTAAAAATGCCTGGTTATAAGTGCCTTTATTTGAATTGTTCCACTAGAAGCGGTGGCAAAAAATAGTATATTATTTTATATGGAGGAAAAGTGATACTTTTCATGGCGCGCTCGTGTTTAACAGCCGAACGGAGTGAGGCTGGTAATAGAGAGCAAGCCATGAAAAGTAACTTTTCCTCCAAATAAAATATGCTGTTTTTTCTTCAAATGTCGACAAATTAATGCAAAAACATCTCTTTTTAATAGTAATAATATCTAATTATTATTAAAGATAAGTGGGTTCGCAAGGCCGCTTAGACCGGTGTCGGTGAATAGGCACAGGTTATTGCTATAGGAATGTAACATAAAGCTGTCAGTGGACACTGTCAACAATAATTATTTTTTTAAGATTGCGTCTCCGATTGCGTTTTAATTCCGTATTGATAAGCAATTATTGAGTAAGTTCGATTAAATAATAACCAATTTGTTCCTAAATTAGTGATAAATACAAATTGTAGTTTAATAAATCTTGAGTTGTTGACGCTTATTTTGTTGTCTGTTTGTATTGTATCTATGTTGCTATGACAACACTTTTACCTCCGCCGGCGGAAAAGTGAAAAGTAAAGCTCCGGCGGAGGAAAAACGAAACTTCACGGCCGCCTACACAGTCGAGTAATGACGGATTTACTGACGTTTGAAGAAAATAATTATTTAAATTACCCCGCGATCCTGAAAGGTATGTATAAATGTTTTTTTCTTCAAACGTCAGTAAATCCGTCATTACACGACTGTGTAGGCGGCAGTGAAGTTTCGTTTTTCCTCCGCCGGAGCTTTGCTTTTCACTTTTCCGCCGGCGGAGGTAAAAGTATTGTCATAGCAACATAGATACAATACAAACAAACATCAAAATAAGCGTCAACAACTCAAGAGTTATTAAACTAAATTTATCACTCAATGTGTGACTGCATTTCTAAAAATCACTAATTTAGGAACAAATTGGTTATTATTTAATCGAACTTACTCAATAACTGCTTATCAATACGGAATTAAAACGCAATCGAATACGCAATTTTAAAAATATAATTATTGTTGACAGTGTCCACTGATAGCTTTATGTTACATTACTATAGCAACAACCTGAGCCTATTCACCGACACCGCACCGGTCTAAGCCGCCTTGCGAACCCACTTATCTTTAATAATAATTATTATTACTATTAAAAAGAGACTTTTTGCATTAATTTATCGACATTTGAAGAAAAAACAGCATATTTTATTTGGAGGAAAAGTTACTTTTCATGGCTTGCTCTCTATTACCTGCCTCACTTCGTTCGGCTGTTAAACACGAGCGCGCCATGAAAAGTATCACTTTTCCTCCATATAAAATAATATACTATTTAATGGACATTCCAGCACACTTTTTTCCAAAATTATTGCATATTCTAAAATCGAATGAGCACGAAATTCAATTAGATCTGAAAACTGGCAGATACAATGTTATAGTTAAATTATTTTTAAATCCAACTAATGTTATACAGTGTCCGCCAGAATAATGGCAACATATGGCAATTTTTTTTATTATTATGATATCGGAACTTTTGTTTTAACCAATCAATCTGCATGTCTGACAATCTAAAAATGCATTTTAACATTGAAAAAGTTTCTGTTTTCCTAGTATAGGGCCTCAAATCGTGAAAAATTGCATGCTACATTTGCCACATTCATGACGTCATATGCGTGAGAGATCGTGTTAGTTTGTTTATTTAAACCTAAATTTGATTATAACGTATCGGAATCGGTTCAAATGACTAAAATAATTTGGAACTAACTGAAACTAACCGAAACTTTATTGAACGACTAACCAAAACTAACAAAAAGCACCAAAACGGGCTAAAACGTATCAGAACAGGTTACAAAAATGAAAGTAAGTTAAAACTAATCAAAACGAACCGAATTTTGGCCACTAACCAAAATTAACCGAAAACATTAAATTTGATTATAACGTGTCGGAACCGGCTCAAATAACTAAAATAAATTGGTACTAACTAAAACTAACCGAAAGTTGATTGGACCACTAACCAAAACTAACCATAAGCGCCAAAACGGGCTAAAACCTATCGGAACAGGTTACCAAAATTAAAGTAAGTTAATTAACCAAAACGAACCGAATTTTGGCGACTAACGAAAACAAACCACAAACATTAAATTTGATTACAACGTATCGGAACCGGGTTCAAGTGACTAAAATAATTTTGAACTAACTGAAAGTAACCGAAAGTTGATTGAATGACCAACCAAAACTAACCAAAGGTAACTAAAAGCACCAAAACGGGCTAAAACTTATCAGAACAGATTACAAATGTTAAGTATGAACTAACCTAAATTAATCGTATTTTGGCGACTAACCAAAACTAACCAAACACATTAAAATTGCTTATAACCTACCTAAAATATATTAAAACTAACTGAACTTTACCGAAAGTTGATTTAACGACTAACTAACCAAAAGTAACCAAAAGCACCAAAACTGGTTAAAACGCATCGAAATAGATTTAAAATATTGAAGTAAGTTCAAACTAACCCAAACTAACCGAATTTTGGTGACTTACCAAAACTAACCAAAAGTATTAAAAATGCTTATAACGTCTCGGTACCGGTTGAAATGACTAAAATTAATTGGAACTAACTGAATTTTACCTAAAGTTGATTGAACGACTAAGCAAAACTAACCAAAAGTAAGTAAAAGCATCAAATCGGGCTAAAACGTATCAAAATAGATTAAAAATATTAAAACTAATCTAAGTTAAACGAATTTTGGTGACTAACCAAAAATAACCAAAAACACTAAAATTGTTTATAACGTATCGGAACTGGTTAAAATGATTAAAATAAATTAAAATTAACTGAAATTAACTGACAGTTGATTGAACGACTAACCAAGACTAACCAAAAGCGCCAGAAAGGGATAGAGCATAATTTTAAAAATGTTAAGGTAAGTTGAAAATAACTTTAATTAACCGTTTTTTGGCGACTAACTAAAATTAACCACAATATTAAAATTGGTTATGACGTATCGGATCCGGTTCAAATGACTGAAATAAATTAAAACTTACTAAAGCTAACTGAAAACTGATTGAATGACTAACCAAAACTAATCAAAAGTAACCATAAACACCAAAAAGGGCTAAAACGTATCGGAGCTGATTAAGGGTATTAAAATAAGTAACTAACCCAAATTATCCGAATTTTGGCGACTAACTAAAATTAACTAAAAACGGTTAAATTGGTTATAACGTATCGGAACCTGTTCAATTGACTAAAATAAATTGGAACTGGCTGAAAGTATCCGAATGTTGAATGAATGACTAACCAAAAGTAACTAAAAGCACCAAAACGGACTAAAACATATCGAAATAGATTAAAACTATGGAAATAAGTTTAAATTAATACAAAGTAACCGAATTTTGGTGACTAACCAAAAACACTAAAATTGGGTATAACGTATCGGAACTGGTTCAAATGACTAAAATAAATTGAAACTAATTGAAAATTAGCCTTTTTTGGTGCTTTTGGTTACTTTTCGTTAGTTTTGGTTAGTCGTTTAACCAACTTTCGGTTAATTTCAGTTAGTTTTAATTAATTTTAGTAAATTATTACCAATTTTAGTTTTTTTGGTTAGTTTTGGTTAGTCATTCAATCAACTGTCGGTTACTTTCAGTTAGTTCCAATTTATTTTCGTCATTTGAACCGGTTGCGATACGTCATAACCTGTTTAAATGTTTTTGGCCAATTTAAGTTAGTCGACAGACTTCGGTTAAATTCAACTTACTTTAATATTTTTAATCTGTACCGATACGTTTTAGCCCTTTTTGGTGTTTTTGGATACTTTTGGTTAGTTTTGGTTAGTCGTTCAATCAATTTTCGGTTGATTTCAGTTAGTTTTGAATTATTTTATGCATTTGAACCAATACGATACGTTATAACCAATTTTAATGTTTTTGGTTAGTTTAGGTTAGTCGCCAATATTCGGTTAATTTGAGTTAGTTTTAACTTACTTTAATATTTTGAATCTGTTCCGATACATTTTAGCCCGTTTTAGTGTTTTTATTTGCTTTTGGTTAGTTTTGGTTAGTTATTCAATCAACTTTCCGTTACTTTTAGCTAGTTCCAATTTATATTAGTCGTTTGAATCGGTTCCGATATGTTTTAATAAAATTTAAGGTTTTTGGTTAGTTTTGGTTAGTCCTTAAAATTTGGCTCGTTTTGGTTAGTTTTAACTTATTTTAATGTGTGTAACCTGTTCCGATACGTTTTAGCCCGCTTTGGTGTTTTTGGTTATTTTTGGCTAGTTTTGGTTAGTCGTTCAATCAACTTTCGGTTAGTTTCAGTTAGTTCCAATTTATTTTAGTCATTTGAACCGATTCCGATACCTTATGATCAAATTTAAATTTAAATGAACAAACTAACACGATATCTGACGAGTATGACGTCATGTGGCAAATGTAGCATGTACTTTTTCATTATTTGAGGCCCTATATTAGGATAACAGAAACATTTCCAATGTTAAAATAGCCTTAAATCGGCATGCATTAAAACGTATTAAGGGAATTTCTGTAAAAAGTCAGAGCAGCCATAATAACACAAGATTTCCATGACCCCTTGTTGGGAAAAAAGAAAGTGAATGGCTATTGCAAATTTTTATTTTTTCTGAGCCAGTCCACCAACAAAACACGTTTTCATTTAATTGGTGCAGACCAACTATTTTAATTTTGCAGAACAATTCTATAATCATACCCAGATTATTTGGTGCAGGCCGCGTATAACCGCCACGTCAAGGTTTAAGTTGGCTGGCGAGGAATTTGCCGATCTTTTGCATCTGGTGTGGGTTTACCTGGGGTAATGTTATAGCTAATTATATATTAATATATTTTCCTATCTACAGAAGGAGGGTAATTTTGTAGGTCTTCATATCTGCACCTTTCTTTATTTATTTATTTTTTAATTATGATAATCTTTAATATTAATCTTAAAAATGCATTTCTTTAATTAACAATATTATAAACACTTGTAAATATACAAAATATTTACTTTTTAAACTCTGCTTTTAAATTGAATTATAAAACAAATCACATTTTTGCTTTTGTATTCATCATTTTCAATGTCCCCCCGGTTGCATCTTTGCGAAGGACTGTGAATTTTAATTAATTAAAAATTAAAGATATTGCAATACACCATAATACTAAATCAAATCGCTCATTTAGGATAGTATATACATACTTTTATCGTAATAGATGTAAAATTGCTGTTTTTAACATTGTAATGGCGTTTAAAATGTTCCAATAATTAAATGGAGTAGGACTACTGATTTCGCTATTGAAAAACCAAAAATAATAATCACAACAATAAAAAAAATCTCAAAAGAACAAAACAAAGCAAAGATAGAAATTAAGAAAATACCAGGCAAAGTTATTCTGGAACATTTTTGACAAATTTTTAAGTCCTGAAATTTAATTTTAAGTATACAACGCTTATTTAAACAATCTAGTTGAATAACTAATAAGTATACAAAAGTGTATTCATTTCTAAATAAGACAGCTTTTGCAAGTAAACTTCTAACTCTTAGTTTCTGAGAAGATTCAAGCTTTTTAAGTTTCATAATGTATCCTGATTTTAAAATAATTTGTTAACACTAATTTAATTAATTCGGTTCCATGGCAATTTAACGGGTCATCTTCATATATATGGTCCTCAAACCAGTCCAGTAAAAATAGATGGCAAGGTTTTAAATGTATTTATAAGCAATATATCATTAAGTTTTCAGAAGTGTGTTTATAATGCGCGCACCACAAGCCTAGGACTCGTCAGGCGGTAGGACTCGTGTAGACGATTAAGACGAAAATATCAATTATGCTAGATTAATTTTATTTTTGATTTGCAGTTATAATAAACTTGTAAAGTGTTATTAGAAGCTAATTGTCATCTCCTCGTACTTGAACTAGAAACACGCATTATTTTATTGCTTTGTATGGCCCTCATGGGACGTCAATGAAATGACATTTAATACTCACTCACCGATGAAACAAAAGTTTTGGAAAATTCCGACTTGTTTTCTTGCAAACTCTACAATGATGAACCATGATAAAGTATTAAACACTGATTTGCTACAATAAGTCTTACAAAGCACTAAAGAACACCACACGATAGTAACACATTCAAAATATGCCGTTTTACTACTAGTACGCCATCCATGTTATTCGGCCGGAATCGGCCGAAAGTAGATGAGACGTAGCCGAAGCAGCCGAGACTGCTACGTGGCATTGCCTCTTTTATTTATAAAAATTCCCCGCATGCTTGATAACAATATTTCAATTTCTAAAGTAGGTAATTACCATTGAGTAATTACGTATGTTTTTTTGTTAATTAACGTAGATTTAAATTAGGTATTTATAGAATAACAAATGTAACATGGTGCAATAAATTTAAAATAGCAAGTGCTATTTACAAACAAAATATACCTACTTGAGAGTTAAATTCACTGATTAATAAGGAAATATGGCAAACATGCTCTTGTACCACAGTGTGTGTTAGAATGCGATCTAATTTTGGGGTACATGCAAAAAGTAAATAATTATTATTTTATTTTATCTAATGTCTTCACTGACATTTTAAGATAATATGTCAATGACTGCCTTTCGATCGAACGAGCGGCATGACGTCACATGTCGTTTAAAATGAATAGCTTGCGGTCACAACTTTATTTGTTTATTGCAAATTAAATATTGCGATTTGAGGGCTGATATTTGGTGTGTGCTGTCTCTATAGATAGGCACTTTTTATTTGCGCCCATATTAGTTCAATGGGATTAAGTTCGCAATGGTATGGCGGTAATCTTAGCACTGTAGCACCATTTTCCCGGGCCATTTCGTCCGTAACATACTTTATATATTTGTGCTTATGTGCACGAACTTTAAGCATTGTCTCATCAAATGGTATAGTTTTTGAAGTCAGCCATTGCACAATTTCTGATTTTTTCGATGCCGAGGTTGGTATTTTTTCTAAGCGGCGGCGGCTGTGATAAGGCGCGTTGTCCATAACAATTACCGAACCGGGGTCCACAAGCTTAAAAACACCCGAAAACCATTTTTCAAACACGTCGGCATTCATGTCCCCATGGTAGTCTCCCGTTTTTCGCGACTCGAACACGTTGAGACCACCATTCAAAAACCAGACTCGCTCCCAATGTGTGTAATAATCAGGTGGCCACATTTCCCAGAAGTATTATTTAGTCCTCGATAAAACCCTTCCAGAAACATTTAACATTTAAATCCTGCCATACTTTCGATACTGTATGCCCCTCATTTAACCACGTTTCGTCAGTGTAATAAATTTTTCGCCCACTTTATCGAAAGTTACGTACAGGGTGTCCGGTTATAAATGTAACCCCCCTTTAACTTTTTTATTTACCCTCGTATAAAAAAATGTTAAGTACAAAAGTTGTAAGGATCTTCATATAGTTTTCTGCGGTGTTACTAGAAAAACAATTGAACATCGAAATTCTACTGTGCAAATTAAATTAATGTTTTTTTAAATGGGACACCCTGCATATTCTTCCGGATATCGGTAGAGCTCTTTAAGACGAGTTCAGTAATATAAGGTTTGTTGGGTCTAGCTATAATAGCTACCACGTAAATTGCAAGAATGTCAGGTATCTGATTATTACTGAACCCCTCTCCTAAATTCTTTATTTGGTGAGCTAGAAAAAAATGTTGTATATAAAAGTTGTAGGTTGCTTCAGAAACTTCTCTGCGGTGTTACTAGAAAAATTCACAGTCCTTCACAAAGATGCAACCGGGGGGGACATTGAAAATGCCGAAGCAGAATGCAACGCTTATTAAATTTGAGATCTGAGAAAATTAATTGTGTGGAAATATATAGTTGATAGAAGTTTGGGTGAGATCAGGTTAGATTACGTAAGTTTAATTTACCAAAATATAACTAATAAATGCATATAACTTCAAATTTCGTTCTTTTTTACAATTTAAAACGTTTTAAGTGTGGTTGTAAAAATCAAAATAACATTTGCATTCGATTCGTCTCACATTCCTCGGTTCCGATACGCTATAATCAATTTTAGTGAATTTGGTTATTTTTGGTTAGCCGTTCTATTAACGGTTAGTTTCACTTAGTCTCAAATTATTTTAATCATTTGAGTCGATTCCGATACGTTATAATCAATTTTAATAGATTTGGTTAGTCGTCTAATCAACTTTCGATTCATTTCACTTAGTGTCAACTTATTTTACTCATTTGGACCGGTTACGATTCGTTTAAATCAATTTTAATGGATTAGGTTATTTTTGATTAGTCGTCGAATCAACTTTCGGTTAGTTTCACTTAGTCTCAACTTATTTTAGTTATTTAAGTCGGTTCGAATACGTTAAAATCAATTTTAATAGATTTGGTTAGTTTTGGTTAGTCGTCTAATCAACATTAACCAATCAATAGTTAGTTCCACTTAGTCTCAACTTATTTTACTTATTTGAGCCGGTTCCGATACGTTATAATCAATTTTCATAGATTTGATTAGTTCTGGTTAGTCGTCCAATCAACTTTCAAATAGTTTCCCATAGTATTAGCTTATTTTAGTCATTTGAACCGATTCCGATACGTTATAATCAATTTTAATGGATGTGGTTAGTTCTGGTTAGTCGTCAATCAACTTCCGGTTAGTTTCACTTAGTCTCAAATTATTTTACTTATTTGAGCAGGATTTCGATATGTTGTAACCAATTTCAATAGATTTAGTTATTCGTCCAATTAACTTTCGGTTAGTTTCACTTAGTCTCAACTTATTTTACTTATTTAAGCCGGTTCCAATACACTATAATCAATTTTAATATATTTGTTTAGATTTGGTTAATCCCCCAATCACCTCTCGGTTAGTTTCACTTAGTCTCAACTTATTTTAGGCATCTGAACCCGTTCCGACGCGTTATAATTAACTCTAATAGAATTGGTTAATTTTGGTTAGTCGTCCAATCAAGTTTCGGTTAGTTTCACTTAGTCTTAACTTAATTTAGTTATTTGAATCGGTTCCGATACGTTATAATCAATTTTAATAGATTTGATTAGTTCTGGTTAGTCGTCTAATCAACTTTCGGTTAGTTTCCCTTAGTCTCAGCTTATTTTACTTATTTGAGCTGGGTCTGATACGTTATAATCAATTTTAATAGATTTGGTTAGTTTTGGTTAGTCGTCTATTCAACTTTCTGTTAGTTTCACTTAGTCTCAACTTATTTTAGTCATTTCAGTCGGTTCCGACACGTTATAATTAAGTTTCAAAAAATTGGTTACTTTTGGTTAGTCGGCTAATCAACTTCCGGTTAGTTTCACTTAATCTCTACTTATTTTAGTTATTTCAGTCGGTTTCGATACGTTATAATCAATTCTAATAAATTTGGTTAGTTTGAGTTAGTCGCCTAATCAACTTTTGGTTAGTTTCACTTAGTCTCACTTATTTGAGCTGGTTCTGATACGTTATAATCAATTTTAATAGATGTGGTTAATTTTGGTAGTCGTCTAATCAACTTGCGGTTAGTTTCCCCTTCCTAGATCTGTGGTTAGTTTCACTTAGTCTCAACCTATTTTAGTCATTTGAGTCGGTTCCGATCTTATTATCAAGTTAAATAAATTTGGTTAGTTGTGGTTGGTTGTCTAATCAACTTCCGGTTAGTTTCACTTACTCTCTAGTTATTTTACTTACTTGAGCCGGTTCCGATAGGTTATAATGAGTTTTAATAGATTTGGTTACTTTTGGTTAGTCGTCTAATCAACTTTCGGTTAGTTTCACTTATTCTCAACTTATTTTAGTCATTTGAACTGGTTCCGATACGTTCTAATCAATTTTAATAGATTTAGTTAGTTTTGGTTAGTCGTCCAATCAACTTTCGGTTATTTTCACTTACTCTCAATTTATTTTCATATTTGAGCGGGTTCCGATACGTTATAATCAGTTATGCATAAACCGTGTCGTGACGTGCACTAAAATTTTCCGTGTCGTGATGCGACCATGGAAACTCACTGTCAAGAATCCAAAGTATTCATCTGAACCGGCTCCGATACGTTATAATCAAATATAATGTTTCTAGTTAGTTTTCGTTAGTAGCCAAAATTCGGTTCGTTTTGGTTAGTTTTAACTTACTTTAATTGGTGTAACCTATTTCAATATATTTTAGCCCGTTTTGGTGCTTTTGGTTACTTATGATTAGTTTTGGTTAGACATTCAATTAACTTTCCGATATGTTATAACCAATTTTAATGTGTTTGGTAAATTTTGGTTAGTCGCCAAAATTCGGTTAATTTGGATTATTTTTAACTTACTATAATATTTTTAATCTGTTTCGATACGTTTTAGCCATATTTGGTGCTTTTGGTTAGTTTAGGTTAGATTGGGTTAGGTTGGGTTAGATAGTCGTCTTGGGTAGTCGTTCAATCAATATGCAGTTAATTTCAGTTAGTTTTAATTTTAGTAGTTTCAATTGGCGCCGATACGTTATAATCGAATTTAATGTTTTTGGGTAGTTTTAGTTAGTCACCAAAATTCGGTTCGTTTTGGTTAGTTTTAACTTACTTATTTTTGATCTGTTCCGATACGTTTTAGCCTTTTTTGAAGCTTTGTTACTTTCGGTTAGTCGTTGAATCAACTTTCGGTTATTTTCAGTTAGTTCCAATTTATTTTAGTAATTTGAACCGGATCCGATCAGTTATAACCAATTTTAATTTGTATGGTTAGTTTTGGTTATTCGCCAATTTTCGGTTACTTTGATTTAGTTTTAACTTACTTTTATTTTTTTTATTTGTTCCAATTCATGATAACCCTTTTTGCGCTTTTGGTTACTTTTAGTTAGTTTGGGTTAGTTTGGGTTAGTCGTTCAATCAACTTTCGGTTAGTTTCAGTTAGCCTTAATTTATTTTTGTCATTTGAACCGATTCCGTCCTCAGAAACAGACTGTTAGTCTCTCACGTATAGTACGTAATGTGCCAAATGGTGCATGCACTTTTTCGTGATTTGATACCCCATAATAGGAAAACAAAAACATTTTCAATGTTAAAACAATTGAACATCAGAAAAGCTTCTGAAGGAAATTTTTTTTTCTAGCTCACCAAATAAATAATTTAGGAGAGGAGTTCAGTAATAATCAGATACCCGACATTCTTGCAATTTACGTGGTAACTATTATAGCTAGACCCAACAAACCTTATATTACTGAACTCGCCTTAAAGAGCTCTATCGATATACATAAGAATATACAGGGTGTCC
>JAEQML010065739.1:0-20653 GCA_016904865.1 Pissodes strobi
TGGGTTGTACCCGGGGTGAAATCAATCTATTTCGAGTTTAATTATGGTTCATTCATTTTACATACATACAGGGTGTTATCACCAAACTATACGGTGAAAAACGATAGTTTATACACGTGTTGGGGTGTCTCCCCAACAATGTTTGTAACAGGTTTATTTCGATTTTATCTAATATTTGGTTGTTTAAATTCGATAAAACAATTTTGAATAAAATCAATAAGATAGATTTTACTAATCAAAATATTTAAAAAAAAATTCTACGTTGAGAATTTCATTAATACGAAATATTTACATATGCTTTCTACAAGCCCCTTTTTACACAATACTGGCTGATTTGATTTAACGATTAAATATATGTTTGTATAATATGTAGGTTTCCTGAATTTTTTCATTTCGTAAACTTTTTTGATAAGGATGTCAAGGTATTAAAGTTGTTCATTACTTTCCTTTTCTACTGAATTGTACGTTCTTCTGTGGTAATAGGAATTAGAAATCGTTAAGAAAATGTTCGTTATATGGATAAATTAAAGAAATATCATATATAACCCTACCAAATTAAAGGTTTATATTGATAATTTTGAACGAAATTTACTTCAAAATTATCTATAAAAATACTACTTAAGAATGCTGATTTTGGTGAACCCATAGCCATACCATCCTTCACAACAATATTCACAAATAGTTACTATATTTGAAAATAGTTTAAAATTTTGACACAAATGCAATAATCCTAAATATTTAAGACTTAAATTACCATACAACAACCACAAAACCACACAAATATTAGAAATAGCATGTAATGCCCTGTTACGAGAAATATTGCGGTTTCATAGATATAATAAAAATTATATTGAAAAAGAAATTGTTAATTTCAAATTTAGCTCACAAAATCACCAAGTATATAACACTTATTAATAAATTATATTATATATTCGGTTACGTCTTTTCTACTCCAATGATTGTCGATTCAACGTTATATCATTCCTCTGATACCAGTCAGAAGCATTATCTCTATTCCTGTTCAACCGACTGCATATCGGACTGTAAAACGTGGTATCATTAGCAAAAAGAAAATAACTAATTAAAAATCAGCATTAATAATTAGATTAAATGGTAGAGACTTTAAGTAGGAGGTCTTGCTCAATGAATCTAAATTGTATGGAATTCAACTCTGGTGTATAATTAATAAATATGAAAGCATTAGTGCATATTATGATCAGTCCAAAGAAACATTGATAATAAGAGAAACAACTTTCTTCTTGGTAGAATTAAGCTGCTCGGACCATAGTTTTGGACTCTCTTGTATTTGTGAACTAGACCTTGATTTGAACGAAAAATAATTTACTTATAAAATTTAAAATAAAAAACGCAAATGGTTCGTAATATTTTGTTATTTTGCAACTTCGAAACCATTTTCAGTTAATGCATTTACTAGTTCTAAAATAGCAGTTGATCATTTTTAGCAGCCAATGGTAAAGAACATTTTTTTAGGCCAAAGATATTTCAGACGCATATTATGCTGATAATTATTATTCAATATTCAAATATGGGCTTATTTGAATGAGTTTTTAAACGTTTCCACACATCCGTCAACCATATTCCTTTAGCTCCCATAAAATAGTTATTTTTGTTACAAGTACCTAAAATGGAGTTTTTCAGGACGAATCATTGCTGTTTCCGAACGAGGCGTTAGCCGAGTCCGGAATAGCAGATGAGTCCTGAAAAACTTCATTTAGGTACGTGTGACAAACACCATTTTTTGTCATATGCTCCCAAAATTTTGATATACGCTTTTTACACTTCTTTAGAACGCTCAAATTTGCCATAATTTTTGAAGTCCTAATTTCCGAAAAAGTTAGCTTAGAAATTGATATCGTAGCAACTATTTGACAATTTTGTCATGTCATTCGAAATTTGACATTTAGACATATTCAGGAATTTGGAATAGTCCGTAAGGGTTGCCATAACGACTTTTAGGGACTAGGCCGAAAAAGAAGCATTTTACGGACTTAAATGAATCCGTAAAATAGCTATTTTTGGGAGCGTATGACAAAAAATACATTTTGCGACTTTTTCAAATACTCCTGATTGCTAGGAACCCTCAATTCCCTGTAGAATATGTGAGCAAATTTTAAAAAAATAATCAAGCATTGACTCATTAGATGTTTTTGTTTCAGATGGTTTACAAAGTTATAGCATGCCACAAGGACTACAAAGGACTGACATAGACTTAAGGGACAGAACTTATGATGGGTCAGATGAAAATGGACATTTATCCCATGGCTTGGGGCAGCTTACCGACGGAGTAATAGGAAAAGATAATTTTAGACTGGATATTAAAGGACATGGCAAAGGTATTGTACTATAATATCATTTCTTTCTAAGATGAAATAATGTAAGACTAGTTGACGTCGAGTAGCGCAATACATACAACTAACAATACGTTAAACATTTTCATATCAAATTCAGTCCTTTCTAATTATTGTTTGCCAGAAAAAAATTTGCTTACTCTCAGTACTTCAGAAAGAAGTCCACAATAACTGCCGAAAATTTAAGAAAACGTAAAAGGGTCACAAATTTTGTTCTTTTTTGTACTAATTCACAACTCCGAATTCACAACTGAAATGCGTTCAGTGATTTTCAACGGGAGCGATACCGCCCACCAGTGGGCTGCCCAGCTAAGCCTTGGCAACAAGAGCTTCTCGTTTTCTAAGCGTACTTAAAAGAGCCGGTCAAGGTTGGATCACAGTTCTATAGACTCTGGTCGGATCTTTCCCGCTTTTGTGGAACAGGTTTATCGATGCTTCCTTCCAGGAAAGTGGGAAGTACTGCAGACGAATTATGGCATTCACGATGTGCATACAGTGATAATCGTCTTCTTTGGAAGATCTTTGAGGAGTAAATAAGGGATATAATTAACTGCCGGGACCTTGTTTTTTGGTAGGTGCCTAAAAACCCTGCGTATTTCCCTCGGATTAACTAGAACCTTGCTTAAAGCCGACGCGAGGGTGGAATCGGATAAACACGATTACCGAAAAGACGGACTTGCTCCGTGATACGAGGGTACAATGGCACGGCATCCGGAGTTTCACTCTTCGAAAAAGTCCGCAAATGCATTGGCTTTCTCCTGGTCGTCCAGGATTTCACGTCCTTGGTGTTTAATCATCGGGTATTGAGCCGGGGCACAACGAACCTATCTCGCGAGCTTCCACAGAGTCCCGGCCTCCTTGCCGTGTTCATTCGCGAGGCGGATCCACCTAGCACGTATGTGCTCTTGAATAAGCTTTTTGATCTGATGAGTGATCGAATTTATACGCCGTCGCTCATCTGCAACTCGGTTTCCTTGCCACCTACATCGCAAACGGTTTTAGAAGCTGATAAGGTTAAGGATTTCTTCAGGAAGCACTTCCGCGAACCGGGCAGCTGGCGTCCCGGACGCGATTTTACTAAATATACTTCACGCTAGCACAAGACACGCCCAGCGTAATATGTCTGATAGACTCGGCGTCAGCATATCGCACGAAATATACTGTGCTCCAGCAGGGCCGCCGTAATATATGCAAAGTCTACAGAAATATATATTTTATTCTGTAAACTTTAATATAAAGTATATTATGGTATTTTTTACCTGTTTTCGAAATGCAAAGAATTTTTACATTTTCACTTCATGCAATGCCCTCCACTTGCTTTGCTTGTTGCGGGGGGCAACCAACAAAAACTAACCCTAGGCATGTCAAAAAACTAACCCAAAAAAAATACATATACAAATAAAAACTTGCAAAAGGCAAGCATTGAAACCATTGCCTCGCATTCTCAGCAAGAGCCTTAGCACTTGAGCCAAACTTCTGCTTCTACATCTACTTTTCTCAAAAAACTCATTGAATCTGCTGATGAGATAACTCAAGGTATCCTAGCTGTTATGGAAGCTTTCATCCCTTCTTCTATGAAACGTTTCTTAAACGGTAAACCACGGTTTGGGAAAAACTGCTCAAAAACAGACGCCAATGGCGCCGAGATCCGACAGCCGAAAATCGAAATAATTAACGACTAGAAACCAGTGTAAGCGGACCATTGACGAGAGCAAGGAGGAGGATAACGAGCAGATCAAGAACAAGCTTCTCAACTGTCCTAACGGATCAAAATCCTTTTGGTCAGCTGCCAAAGCTGTCAGGCAGAGATAAAAAAACACTAAAAGCCTTAGTTCCCATGATGTACAAAGTCATGGAAAAACTGATCAACGAACAGCTCTTAAAATATCTCGAATCGGCAGGCATCATAAGCGAACGCCAGTATGGCTTCCGCAAGCACAGATCACCGGGAGATCTTCTTCCTTACATGGTTTACCTGTGGAACAAAGCCATCGAGAGCTACGGCGAATCTCGTGCAGTTGCTCTCAACATACTCAAAGCATTTGTGTGTGGCATGACGGATTTTTAAGTAAATTGACAACATATGGACTACCGCCAGCACTGCTTCTATGGCTTTCCAATTTCTTAAGGAATCGAAGCACCCGAGTTGGTATTGATGGATATCTCTCGGAAGAATTTAAGATCATGTTACTCAAGGGTGTATATTATCTCCCAAACTGTTCCTGTTATATATCAACGATCTCCTAGACAAAACAACCATCGTGTATTGGGGTGAAGAAAATAATGTCTAGTTTAACGCAGGAGAAACTTTAAACCGCTGTCTTTTCAAAAAAAGCATACACGGCAGGACCTGATTATCAATGACAGGACAGAAACTGACTCTAGCCTCATCCATAAGCTTGAGGGCATCAACGTAGAAAGCAACATGTCTTGGCGTAATCAGGTCACCAAGGCAATATCACTATACAGGAGCACTGTATAGAGCAAAAAAGTTGTATACACCTCATCGGCCTTTACTGCTCTATAAGGCCCAGTTGCTCAATATATTGGACTCCATACAGAGGAGATCAGTCCGTCTTGTGGATGACCCAGAGTTGACTAAAGACCTTGATAGTCATGAGCATCGAAGAAAAGTGGCGAACCTATCTATTTACTATCGATACTACTACGGAAGGTGTTCGAACGAGCTGGCACGTATGAGGCCACCCAGAGTTGTGCCAAACAGAAACACCCGTTAGACACAAGCTGCTCATAAGCATACGATTGAGTTGCGAGCACCTGTAAGGTCTCTGTAGCGAGACCCCTTTGTCTGGAGGATTGTCTTGCTCTGGAATGGACTTCCGAGTAACGTCTTTCCCGAAAACTACAACCTACATTGCTTCAAGTCCAACGTCCAACATCTTCTCCGTACACGCACACCTCGTTGAGTGGCATCGGATTTTCCTTTTGTGTGTGTGCCAAACATAAATATAATGCCTGTGAAACTGCTAGCCGAGATGACACCAAGCCGTGTGCTTTAGCGCAGTATATTTAGTGCGATGTGTTGACGCCGAGTATATCGGAAATTTTTAAAGCTGACGTATTACGGTGAGCGTGTCTTGTGCTAGCGTGAAGTATATTTAGTAAAATCGCGTCCCGGACGCTTATTTGTATCGAGCGAATATAATATAAATGTGCAGGCTTTTCATATTTTGGGCTAGTTTGAGTTAGTTTTGGTTGGTTGCGCCCCCGTAGCGATCGATGCAAGCGGAGCTCGATGCATTAAGCATTGAAATATTTGGAGAAATGTAACGGGGGTATTCTAGCTAACATTTCTATAACATTTATATTACAGTCGCCCTATAAAAATTGGTTTACTGGACTCTTAATACAAATATGCGTCCCGGACGCGCTATATATTAGTTGTTAAAGTGTCAACTTCCCTCTCTATCTCCCGGACCGTGCCAATTTACCCCGGGAAGACAGTAGCTTTATTGAACGTCTCCCGGAACACCCCCATTCGAGATTCTTGTACGAGACAAATGTCTCGTAGGCTACCGGCGCGGCGCGGCCTCCTGACGAACCTTAGTGCCGACAAGTTGAGGTCACTTATTATCCTAAGCGGTGATGTTCTGTTCATTCCGCGAGAGATCGCAATGTCCAGAAACGAGGGCGTGTAGTAGTAATAGCCCTAAAAAAGTTTCTTCAAGGAAAAGGAATTACTATTTGAAATATTTTGTCTGCTGCTGCTGATGGTGTTCCAGCAATGAGAGTGCGTCATATGAGTTTCATAGCGAATTTGAAATAAGCAGCACCAAATGTACTCGCTTGTGAAAGCAATCAATATGATAAGAGACGGTTAATTGGATGACCGATTATTTGGTAAGCTTTATATTAAAAACGATGAGGCTACAATTGTTTGCTGTTGCACACAGTTGTACGTTGGCCGTCTAAGGACGTTCGTGTGAATCGTTCTTTGAATCTATTTGATTCAGTACTGGACTTTTTTGAAGACAGAGGCGAAAATTTGCACGAAAACCTGATTACGTCAAAAAATGATACCGCTTATTTTATTTACAATTGCAAGGTGATGAATTGAATTTAATTAAAACAAAAACGTCATAGATGCTGTTGCGGGAATACTTCTTCTAAGTAGAGGTGAACAAAACCACTTACCCACATTATCAAAAATCTCTGCTGCAAAATCGGAAAATTCACTTACTTACTACACACGTGGAAGTTATTCGTGTTGATTTTACGGATCGCTTCCAAGATATTTTTAATATGAATATATCGAATTGGATTCTAGATCCTTTCGGAAACACAGATACTGATGCATCATCAAATTTGGAAGAGGAACTCTTAGAACTCCCTACTAACAAGGAATTCAAAGTAAAATTCAGAAATGGATACCAAGAGTTCAGGCTTCAAAAATAAATACCAGTTCCCTATCCTAGATTGTGGTCAAGAGTACAGAAGCTTTTAATCGCATTTGATTCCTCTAGTACCTAGTGTACCGTCAAAGAAAAAGGAACAGACTGAACACTCAGCGATTGATGTTAATGAACTTGGAACCCCAGCACGAGCACGTGTCGTGTCAAGACTCGAAACGACGAAAAGTTTAAATTCAACTAGTACACTCTGTATTAAAAACATCACCATTTGTGAAGTATTTTTGTACCATTTTTGACGAAGGCTCTCGCCAAATTATCAGCTTTTCTATAAATGGCTGTTTTTACATTTTCTCTAATAGGTCCAATTTCCCAATATTTTCGAAATAGAAATATGTTTAGAGAGTTTTTCACGTAAAAATTCCCTATAGAACCGTCGTTTTTGTTGTTTCGATACTTGTGAATTTTTTGGTGCAAGAACGACCCAAGTCGACTTCTTTTTGAAAAATATACACGCTCAAAATATATTTCACATTCTCTAATTCTCTCCAATTCCAACAGAGTTTGGAGTTCGTTCTTGACGATCTTTCGAACCGTATTGAAATTGAACTAATGTCCAGAAAATTTCATCAAAATAATTAATTTTTTCGACATTTATCGTGTATCCAAGCATAATTTACAAAAATGATACCTAGGACGGTATAACTCGAAAACGTAACGCCAAAAACAATTGACTTTAGGCTACTTAAAAATGTGCCAAAAGGGAAACACACTGAGCCGTTTTCGAGAAAAAAAACACGTGCATCGCCTTAGTGAGCTTTAGAGGGTGATGCGTGACGGCTCAATCTCATTCACTACCCGGAGAAAAGTATGCTAAATGCAAATAAATGAATGAGCGTTACATAACCAAACGTGACGTGTTACATAACCGGCCGTTACGGCTCAGATTCATTCATTACCCAAGAAAAAGCGTAACGAACGCGCATTGTAATTCTGTTTTGGAAATGCAAGGTTTGCGACAATCTTTTTCTTATTTCTTATAGAATTCTATTAATTTTGAATATGGCCTGTTTGGTAGTTTGATATCGAGAGAATTTTAAAAACTTTTAATTTCTCTAAATTTAGATTCATGGCTAATTAAAAACGAGGTGAAGAGTTATTATAATTTTTCAAATGTCAACGATTCTGTTTTTTCTTGTATTTTATTAATCATCTCTAAACAATATCAATGAAGCAGATGTACACTACTAGGACAAATCGATTTTGCACCTGAAGCTCTTACAAATTGTGGTAATCACGTGGGAAAATACGAGGAAATAAACTTCATTCAATTGATGGAAACACAGCATTAAAGACATCATCATAAAAACTCGTTACTACTACTATATCGAAGCATTTTAATAATAAAACATTAATTCTTCAATCCAAACTTAAATTCGGTAGTCTCAAATCCGTCTCTAAACTTCATTTATGTATCGCTCACTTCTTCTTGAACTTTAGATGTTTGCAGATAATTCAAATCTCAATTATATACCCTTTGTTCTAAGTATACATTTCCTGAGAGGGTCTATATATTTTCAAGTTTTATTGCCTTAGTTTTGGAAATGCCCTTTCCAGTATAGTTTATTCTAATTTATATGACCGACGCCGACGCAACACCGTATCCGTTCCACTACATCAACAACTGCCAATATAATTGGCACAAATTCACTGAAATACATCGGCAGTTTTGTGCGTTATAATTCATGTTGCTCTAAATACATCGGGCCTGTAAAAAATATATGTATTATACGTCTACATTCAGATGGTAACTGAAATCTTTCCGAAAATTCGACGTATATTTGATATTATGACCTACAAGAACACATCATGTGCTTTACATAATTCTGCTCTATCACCAAGCATCTTGTATTAAAGTATTCACAGATGTGGGCTAGGAGCTTTACAACATTTGCAAGAAAGAACTCTGCCTCAAACACAAATATATTTCGAGAAAAATTCTTCCGACCTTCAGAAAGAGAAAGTATTTAAAAGCCATATGACTTTAATACATGTACTTAATATCATCATATAAGCTAATCCCTTCGTTCGAAAAAGAGGCTAAGACTGCCAGGACGTAATTTAAAAAATTAATATTTCTAGTTAATACTAAATATAAAAGTAGCCAGTGTGGCACATAAATTACTATCGCTTCTAATTTTACTGTTGTATTAGGACCAAGTATCGAGAGAAGCTTCAAGTGTTCTCAAATTATGATCCTGTGTGCTATTAAAAGAAGGAAAAATTCATTGAAACTTGGACTAATGCTTCACTAAAATCTGCTGATTTATTATTATCTAGTCGCAGCTCTTGCGGGTTGTTAAACAACGTAGTCGCTCAATGGCATACTTATGGTTCTGATAACAAGGGCTCCATATTATACAGGCATATTCCAGAATACTTCTTACATATGCTATATAAAGTTGTTTAATACAATCAAGATTTGTAAAATCTCTACAGTTCTAACAATAAACCCGTACAAACTAGACTCCCTGTTAGTTATATTTACTATATGTGGCTTAAATGTCAGCTGTCTATCAAAGGTGACCCCAAGATCCTTTATTTCAGAAACTCGTGCCAAAACCGAGTCTCCCATTTTGTAGTCAAAATGTATTAAATCATTCTTCTTACTAAAGCTGAGGACACAGCACTTTTTAATAGTAAATTCATGCTTACACCTCTTGGATCATTATATAAGTTCATTCACTACATCAATAATTATATTGGCACAAATTCACTGAAATACATCGGCAGTTTTGTGCGTTATAATTCTCTTGCTCTTAATACATCGGGCCTGTAAAAAATATATGTATTATACGTCTACATTCAGATGGTAACTGAAATCTTTCCAAAAATTCGACATAAGTATATTTGATATTATGACCTACAAGAACACATCATGTGCTTTACATAATTCTGCTCTATCACCAAGCATCTTGTATTAAAGTATTCACAGATGTGGGCTAGGAGCTTTACAACATTTGCATGAAAGAACTTTGCCTCAAACACAAATATATTATAATAAATAATAAAATTCTTCCGACCTTCAGAAGGAGAAAGTATTTAAAAGCAATATGCCTTTAATACATGTACTTAATGTCATCATATAAGCTAATCCCATTGTTCGAAAAAGAGGCTAAGACTGCCAGGAAGTAATTTAAAAAACTAATATTTCTAGTTAATACTAAATATAAAAGCAGCCAGTGTGGCACATAAATTACTATCGCTTCTAATTATACTGTTGAATTATGGCCAAGTATCTAGAGAAGCATCAAGTGTCCCCAAATTATGATTCTGTGGGCTATTAAAAGAGGAAAAAATTCATTGAAACTTTGACTGATATTTCACTAAAATCTGCTGATTTATTATTATCGAGTCGCAGCTCGTGCGGGTTGTAAAACAACCTTATTTCTGTAGGCCGTTTAGCCAAAATAATAAAAAGATTTTTTAAGAAGGTATATGAGGCTATAAAGATAAGAAACATCTTGGATTTTATGAACCCAACTTAAAAAATATACTGACGAGGAAAACATAAGGTGCGGCCTGACAGACGGGTGTATTTTATGCTGCTTTCAATTGAGAAGTGAATAATTTTGTGTGTATTTTATTGCCCTGGTAAAGTTTTTTTTTATATAGCTATCTCAATCGTAATAGTAAATTTATTTTATGAATGCATGCTTAAACTTAACATCCAAATTACCTATGTTCAGTTAAATTGTGCTATCATTAATAATATATTTGTAAATCAAAATAAGGTAATGCATTCCCATATTTGTCACAAGCACTCTTTGCCGTTCTAGGTAAGACCTGTAAATACAATAATAATTATTGTTCTCTGCCAAGTCTAAAGTGTGACGCACACACGTTACTGAGATATAGCGGTTGTTTAAAAGAAAATAATAATAATGTAGTAAACCATTTCATGAAATCAGACAATTTTCGTTATACCATTTTTCGGAGGATAATTTTTACGAATGCTATTTTTTGAACCCATTTAGCTCTGAACCTACATATTTTTGAAAAAGTGTTTTTTTCTTCAAATTCTTATTAAACAAAGATAATTAAGTACCAAAATATTTTAAAATTATTTACCTTTTTATTATCATCAAACAGGGAGTCCTCTTAAAAGGACGGTAGGGCTATATACTACTATCTTAAAAAAAATAAAACTATAGGTATGCGATTTAATTCAGAGCAAAAGCTAAACAAACAATAACAATCTGTTACAGTAATTCTAGATTTAAAGTTGAATCCAAAAAACTTAAGCTGTATGAATGTTTAAAAAGCAGTCTTTTGAATGTAGAGCCACATTGCATTTGCGACATATGAAATTAGCTTTTTTGTGATATACAATGCATCGCCGCTGACTTTTAATTTATAAAACCAAATTATCCAATCGGTCATAACGAGAAAACTCATGTAAATTTCCTGGCGTTTTCGAAGGTCTCCTTTCAGTTGCTCTTTTGTGTGTTTCCAGCAACTATGTAGCAACTCATCTTAGAAACTCTAATTGATCTAGTTTTCCGTCGTTAGCCATGTGAATACGCTAAGCATTTTGCATAGCCATATCAATACAATGGGCAAATAAGAGAAAGTACCATTTCTTCCCTCTAATTGACATCCTGTACATTCTGATTACCGCGATCTACACCTCCCAATTTTCGTTATAAAATTTAGTTAGACGTGGTCTATATAAATATGTTTTTTCTTCGGACTGGGAGAATCTCTATACTTTATTTAGTGGAAATACTGACAGTGAATTGAAGGCTACTCTAACTATGTTATTGTCATGTCATTTGCAAATAATCACATCAATATTCGCAGTTACATAGTCAAACAAACTGCCCCCGTTCCTTCTTTTTCATGGTTGCAACACTTGCTAAATTGTGGAATTCTTTATACCCTCATCGTCTATGTTGCTTTTATGCCCCTTAAATTCAGTTTCAGCAGAAAAAAAGTGACGTAAAATAGTTATCAAAGTATAAGTGGAACCATTTATATGATATTTTTTGTTGGACAGACGCACCATCTAGAACAACACAAGGTCCAAGTCCCATGTGCCTATATTTTTCCGGCAGTGTTGTAGAAGCGCCCTCACAGGGATCAAAATAAACTATGTATTCTAAGCGCAAGGAGCCGATCCAGAATTTGTAGCCTCATTGAATACGCTTTCCCCTATTAAACTGCTTTCCACTATGGCGTCCGAAGTAGGAAAACACTGAGTCGTCAATACTATAATTTTCTTCATTCAAAATTTTTGTTCAGAATATCAAGTGGTCGTCTCATTTTTGGACATTCACCAGCCTTCTCTAGTCTAGTGTTATCATTGCAAGGGATATTGCACATAATAAATTGAATGCGATCACGTGATATCGCATCGCATACCAATTTAATATTAGCGCCTGCCCTGTTGTGCCAGAACATTTTTTTACGCGAAGAGTTACGTAACCACTAAGCAGCAAAACACCCACAAAATAAAAAAGTTCATCTTCAGAAATATCTCCTCCACGGTTTCACTGCTGCGCAACTTGGTTGGTAAATTAGAGAATTTTATCCATCACTTCTTTGTCAAAAAACATGTATTGAAAAAGAGCTGCAGGAGAAACTTCATTACGCAGGAAGCCAAAGGCTCCTAGTTAGGAAAATTAGGCTCTTCCAAGCCAAACGGTTTCACCAAGATTGGTTTCTTTTAATAAATTTATAATGAAGTTTGTTATCGTAACTTTTTCAGTCACTTCAAGCACATTTGATGGTACTTCTATTTCTGCCTCGACTTCAGCTCCTAGTGGAGAACCCGGCAAATTATTGATATCGACAACATCGTTGGCATTTTCCGGTGGAAAAATGGTTATTCTCCCTGGAACGTCAGCATCGTCGTCTTTTTCAATTTCTTCGAGCATCTCAGCTAAGCAAGAGGCTTTTTCCAATAAATAAAAAAAAATACCTGAAAGTAGTATATAAACTATAAACCTACCGTCATTTTAAAAGGACGGATACACATTTGCTATCATACTACAGAAATGCTAAACTGAAAAGTAAGGTTATGTTTACTAAAGGCTAATTCAAGTGCTAAGAAAATCAAATCATTCTTGTAAGCTGTTAAGAAGTACCTAATTCGACAAATAGACTTACCTCCTATTAGTCATAGTCAGTGAGCAGAGAATAATAATAAGATATATATAAAAAAACAGCACAAACACTCTATTAATTCAGATTTTTGTTTTATGTTTTTGTACGTCAATCTTAATGATCGAAGTTAACGGTGGCGATATCTGTGTTTGAGTAGTCTGACTTTGCTAGGATGAGTAGGATTACAGCGTCCTTCTAAAAGGATGCTATGGCTAAATGGATTAAATGTAACAACAAACAAAAATCCCTCTCTATGAATAGCGAACAACTTTTTAATGGATACGAGCATTATTATTATTTTTAACTTTGGGTGCCACACTTTGAGATCCTATTAGTTTGTTTATGCGGATGGAATCGGTTCAAATGACAAAAATAAATTAAAACTAACTGAAACTAACCGAAAGTTGATTGAACGACTGACCCAAACTAACCAAATGCACCAAAAAATGGTTAAGCTCAACGGAACAGTTTAAAAAATTAAAGTAAGTTAAAACTAAGCCAAATTAACCGAATTTTGGCGAGTAACTAAAATTAACTAAAAACATTAAAATTGACTATAACCGGTTCAAATGACTAAAATAAGTTGAAACTAAGGGAAACTAACCGAAAGATCATTCGAGGACTAACCAAAACTAACTAAATGGCGTATCGGAACAGATTAAACATATTAAACTAACCCAAATTAACCGAATTTTGGTGACTAACCAAAATAAACCAATAACACTGAAATTGCTTATAACGTAACGGAACCGGTTCAAAGGATTAAAATAAATTAAAACTAACTGAAACTAACCGAAAGTTGATTGAATGACTAACCAAAAGCACCAAAACGGGCTAGAATGTATCGGAATAGGTTACACAAATTGAAGTAAATTAAAACTAACCAAAACGAGCCTAATTTTGACGACTAACCAACACTAAATAAAAACATTAAATTTGATTATAATGTATCGGAGCCGGTTCAAATAAATACTTATTTGTCCCTGCGTCATGACAGGGAAAATTTTTGTGAACGGCATGACACGGTTTATAAAAAAATTATTGTATCGTTTCGGAACCGGCTCATATAAGTAAAATAAGTTGAGACTAAGTGAAACTAATTGAAAGTTTATTGAACGACTAACCAAATCTATTAAAATTGACTATAATAAGCTGAGACTAAATGAAACTAACCGAATGTTCATTAGACGACTAACCAAAACTAACCCAATCTATTAAAATTTATTATAACGTATCGGAACAGGTTCAAATTACTAAAATAAGTTGAGACTAACTTAAACTAACTTAAAATTGATTCGACGACTGACCAAAACTAACCAAATTTATTAAAATTGATTATAACGAATCGGAACTGGTTTAAATGATGTAAATAAGTTAAGACTAAGTGAAACTAACCGAGAGATGATTGGTCGACTAAGCAAGTCTATTAAAATTGTCTATAACCGGAACCGGTTCAAATCACTAAAATAAGTTGGCACTAAGTGAAACCGAAAGTTGATTGAACGACTAACCAAAACTAACCAAGTATATTAAACTTGATTATATCGTATCGGAACCGACTCAAATGACTAAAATAATTTGGGAGTAAATGAAACTAACCGAAATTTAATTGAACGACTAACCAAAACTAACCAGATCAATTAAAATTGATTGAAACGTATCGGAACCTTTTCAAATCACTAAAATAAGTTGAGATTAAGTGAAACTAACTGAAAGCTGATTGGACGACTAATTAAAACTAACCAAATCTATAAAAACTGATTAAAACGTTTCGGAACCGGCTCAAATAAGTAAAATAAGTTGAGACTAAGTAAAATTAACCGAAAGTTGGTTAGACGACTAACCGAAAATAACCAAATCTATTAAAATTGATTATAACGCATCAGAACCGAAATAAGTTGATACAAAGTGAAACTAACCGCGTTAGATCGCGGCTTGAAAGACGAATATAATACATTTTTCTTTTAGTTTGTACAACCACCCCATATATTACAACTTATAAAACGAATGAAACTTGAAGTAATATGTATTTATTTGTTATTATTTGGTAAACTAATCTTACGTAATCTGCTTAAAGTAATTTACATTTAATTGTGTTAGGGGTTAGGGGTGATGTTGACCTTTAATTTCTCACGAGAGACTAGTCGTGATGTTGCATATCGTTAGATCGGGGAATGAGAAACGAATCCAATGCACGTATTATTTAGCTTTTTACAACCACTTTTAACGTTATAAATTGTAAAAAAGAACGAAACTAGAAGTAGTATGCATTTATGTGTTATATTTTAATAAATTAAGCTTAGTTAATACAATCTGATCAAACCGACACTTCCATCAACTATTACCTTGAACACAATCATCAGTTCTCAGATCGCAAATTTTAAAAGCGTTGCATTCTGCGTCGGCATTTTTAATGTCTTCCACGGTTGCTTCTTTGTAAAGGGCTGTGAATATTTTTCATGAAATGGTATACACAAATTTGAATCCTTGCTTGTCTGAAAATTAATGAAATTAGTCAGTGATATTATCCGTTAGCATATCAAATTGGAACTTTTATCCGATATGAAAGCGGTTTACTTATATTGATGTTCATTTAAAAAAATGCAGTGTCATTGTTGGCAGTGCATGTTTTGGTCCGCTTCATTTTTAAAATTATTTACAATAAACGAAACATGGCCGATCTTTCCTTTATTCCGCAATCGTGACCGGTAACAAAGATATTTTAAGCTGATCTTTGGCCAAATCGTGGAGAGTGCGCTAATATTGAGTGGCAGATAAGCAAAATTATTTCTATCAACTACAACATTGACATTCGAATCAGTCATCACTTAATATGATAATATTATCGTCTGTGTAAGATCAGAGTCATTGTCACTTGATTCATTGCAAGTCGTGACTTTATATCCGATATATTTATTTCTAGTTCTATCGCTCACTAATTTAAATATTTACTCATTGAGTCACAAAACGATGTCTTTCATAAACGGCCAGTACAAAAAAAAATGTCTCATAAACTCGGTCACAGCCATCTTTATCCCAAACGGAGCCATGATGTAGAAACAGCGGCAACAATGCACGGTGGTAATATTGATGGTCGAGAACAAGTAAAATAACAAGTTTTTTAAAACACAATTTAAAACTTTTGACGAAAATATTTTAGAGGTGACTAGAATATGAGTCAGCCGTTACTTGCGAATTGAATCTTATCAAGGTAAGCAGTTGGTGTTGGTTTTTTGTTTTTGAGATTATGTTTATATGTCATAATTTGTTTTTTTTTTCAAAAACATCCTATCAGAAGATCCTAGGGTTGTCTAGATAAGGACACTGTCAGGATATGGTTATAACTGCTTAAAATTTGAAAAAGAATACACCTATACAGTGCCTGCGGAAACATTTGCATAATACTGTTTAATGGAATTTTTTTGTTAATCTGTTTTTGCCATTAGGTTCTGCATGACAGTAAAAATTACTTCGGTTTTTGACTAAGGTCATCTGTAAAATTAATGTCAAATGTCACTTGAAAACTGGAAAATTTCATAGATGCATGATATTTTTCAGTATAAATTCAATCGTCATAGGTATGATTTACTACGCGCTATAGTGATGAACCTATGCACGGCACTGCGACTATTTTAGTACTGATTAAAGAAATACGTGAATTCGATGCAGCAGTTCAAGTTTTCGACCGCGATTCTGAATCTTGGATACGCGTATCTCGCATAGAGTATCCTAATGTGAAAGAACTCTTAGAGTCTAATTTAAAATTCTCGCCTTAAAAACCTATTTTTTCCATTTTTTTCAACATCCTTACTAAAAAACTTGAAACGTTGACTTTGGGGCAAATGTTGAGGAATATTTATCATTTCGTGTTTAGCATTTACAGGTGACTTTGTTATTTTTGATGACCTCCGACATCAGCTAATGCGATGTTGCCACTATTTGTTCATGGCTCTCTTTTGGGATAAAGATGGCTGTGACCCGATACAGTTGTAACTATGTTCTACTAACAAAAACATTGGAAAAAGATAAAATGTGGATATCTTTACCACCACCTTCTTGGCTATGCTAGAATTAATTCAATGCATCACTTTAACGAAAATAAATTATAAGCGATAACAATTTAAAAAAATAAAATTTTGTGGAACTCTTTGTCTGACAATTTACCGCAATTAAATAGAAAAAGACAATATGCCTTGGACTGTTTCTTGGCCTTTCCTTGGACAGTAAAAATATAAATAATTAAATCACTATACTGCACTCATATTTTTGTGCATAAAAATATAAGCGGGGAAATGAAGAAATTATTCAGTCACATGTAGATGCTAAGAATAGCTTGAAGGCACAGAAAATATTTGTAACAGGATTTTATTTCCTTTCCTCTTTTTTCTCTCCGTCGCGTCGGTCAGTCGGCACTCAACCATGACCGAATACTTGAGGCGGAATACGCCACTTTTGAAAAACCAATATATATGCAAATTCGCAAAATTGCAACTCAAATTCCCTTGTACCTTTCCTGTGTTTCGCTGCCAAGTCCGGTGCGAGACCAGTTGGCCTCACTGCGTTTGTGGCGCTATATCGATAATTCTTAACTACGTTTTAGTAACATTCTTTTATTATTGTTCCGATTTCTGGAATCAATTACTTAGTTTTTAATACATGTATTGTGGCAATTACTTTGAGATTAATTATAATGAAGTTGTATATTTAAATAGAACGTGGCCAGTGGTCAAACTTACTCTCCGGAATGTCATACCGTCCTAATCTGATGAATGGCTTTTACCTATAATACGCTAATTAAAGAAAAAGCTGTTTCTAAAAGACGGCAAGGCAGCAATTCACTTTGAACATTTCATTACCACACATGATTTGTGTACTAGATCGTTAAATTTTCCTGTTTAATGTGTAACATTAATAGAAAAATACCGAAATCATATAAGTCATTAAAAAATCAAATTAAAAAATTACTGTATAACAGTATTTTAATGAATACAAAATTACAGTATGTCCTTACGACCACACGTCAGAGTAGATCTCTGCAACTTTTATGAACGTTCTGCAACAGTCTGGGCCCATCAACTTCAGCTTCGAGATTTATGTGGTTTACAAATTACTGGAGAAACTGCGAGTCAGCGACTCAGTGAACATAACTTGAAACCTAGAATCGCTACTCAGGGTCGAGCTTTAACCGGAAATCATCGGACGGCGAATAAAAATTATCTGCAAAAAGGCGGAATTGATACCATGGCATGGTCAGCTCGAAGCCCAGACAGAGAATCTCTGGGTCATTAGAGAAAACATGTAAATGCTATTGGAATTTATAAAACTTTAAGGCAGATGTGATGTGTTTCCATATACTATTCCTATAATAAATTAGTGCTTGCATTCCCCTTGCTTGCTTCTCCTGTAAAAACAGGCATAGGTTTTTGCGTAAAATTGATACTCCAACGGGATACAGTGAACTGTACTCAATTACAGTGTTGGAAGACTATCCAAGGTTCTTGAGATAATAATAGGTTTTTTTCTAGCAGCGATTTCAAATGGTTTCAAACCATCCGGAGTTTGCGCATAACGATCGCAATCGCTGCTAGAACAAACCTAATAGCAAGCAAATGGGAACATTTCCACTACAATAGTGCTGCGTATGACTGGTGGCATGGATGACATTATCAAAACATATGTTAATAATAATGTTACCGTTCCCGTCTTTTAAGATTTTAGCAAGGCGTCTGCTGTGCTTGACAATAGGTATTAGTTATTTATACATTATGTAAGTTAAATGAATGTTTATAAATAAGAAGAAAATTCAATCTCCGACTCCGTAGCGTGAGTGGGTTAATTTCTTCGGAAGAATCAAATTTTATCCTATTTTGACGAAGCTTCGAAAAATAAACTCGTATTGCCAATCGAATTATAAAAAGAATTCACTTAGTAGCATATGAAAGCGTGATTGTTAAGATGTTGGTGGCTAGGGTATCACTAGAAATCTATGGATAGTTTTTAAAATAGGTTGGAAAATTGGATGTGAGGTTTTAGTTGCTGAAAGTATCATACTGGAAAAAGTAATTCCAGTTAAGTTGAAAACTAGGAAACACGTCGCTCTGTAACTGCAGAACAGTTAAAGATGCTAAAGTTGTCGGCAAAAAAATTATTTTGTCGATTCTATCGGAGAGACCCATGAAAGTTAAATCTTCGCCTTATGGGTTTTGCTACTCACAACTTACTTGTATTTTGGCGGTGAAAGAATATGTAGACATCAGCAAGTATCTTCTTATTTACATTTACGCCTTATGTCTAACTTTATGAAGAATGTCTTTAAGAATATAATATCGTCTAAGTTGACATCAACGCGCGTGATATGATTGAGGTAAAACTCCTTAATAAGTGTTCTAATTTTTTTCGATTTTAGTAAGACACTGCTTTTTTGAAGCAACATTGGGATTAGGAAGCTTCCCTGATTGGTACTAATATAAAAAAATATTGGAGGTAGTTTTACTACGATTGTTGCTGGAGGATGTAATTGGCAAACGTGTGGCCATGGCTGTAAAAAAAGTGGATCATCGTGACAGATTCCTGATTCAAGGACATACAAAATAATAAGTACCTACTGTTGTTAATGGTACCTGGTGAGAAAGCTACGGCAATTAATATCTTTCCAAAGTATTAGCAAGAGTCTTATTTTAAGTGAATAAGAGCCCTTTATCAAAAACAAAAAAAAAACAAATGCGGCAGGGTTGAAAGCAAAGAAAACAAAGCCACCCCACACCTGACACCATATTGTATCTTCTTACGTGTGATACAACCGTGTCAGTTTGAAACACACACTTAACCACACCCTGTATGATATGCTGTATTATTTACAAATATCTTTAAATGTACAATAGCAGAATGGAAATTAAATCACCCACACCTGACACTATATTGTATTTTCTTAGGGGTGCTACATCCATTTAAGTTTGAAACATACACTTAACAACACCCTGTATGAAATACTATATTCTTAAAAATAATATAAAATTCTACAGCAGTAGAGAGGAAATGAAATCAAATATCCCACACCCAACACCATTTCGTATAGCCTTAAAGCTCTTACCAATTTGAAACAAGGGTTTTCCATATATTTATGATATAGATGCCTGAAAGAGTATTTTTTCTAATTGATAAAGAGCTCACTTACAAATAAATAAACACCTTCAATTTTTTTGCTCTCTTTACCATTGTAGTTCTGACCTTTACGCCGACGATACCTACTTTTATTTAATCTTTTCTTATCATCAAGCTTCGCAGGTTAAACAAATAATCAACGTTGATCTAAATAGTTTCTACCTGGGTTTCTACACGTTAGACACAGATTATCCTCTGCAATTCAACCCAAACAAATTTTTTACAGTAATAGGCACTGGCTCTCACCATGATACAAGAAGACTGCCTTGTAATGAACCTGTATTTTCGCGCTTTAATCACTCTAGTAGCATAATATATCATGTTTAGACGCCGTGAATTTTTACCGTATACAAAATCTTAAATTCTTATTTGCTAAACAGGTACGCAGACGATATCATAAATTGCATTTATTTATGTGTAGAGTTATTTAATATAATGTAAAGTTATCACTCAAATCCCTAAAAACATCAACACTTTAGAAGGGATTTAGATGATGTATGTAGTACTTTGGATATATTATAGTACTTTTACGATTACTTTTATTTATATCCAAAAATCCTTTATAAAACAGCACAAATAAATATT
>JAEQML010065740.1:0-20653 GCA_016904865.1 Pissodes strobi
ACAAAGGCAAGCTGACTCATAATTTAGGAGCGACTAAAACCCAAGTTGGGCATTATTATAGCTATGCATGCCCCTCCGTTCGCTTTGCTCGCAACGGGGGATCAATCAACAAGAACTAACCAAGTGCTAACCAAAACTAACCCAAAATTAAGGGAAAAAGGTAAATTAATAGAAATTTTGCTAGGACGTAGATATGGATTCGCGCAGTATTTTGGATTGCAACTCGGGATTTAGCCGCTCGTCATAAATTTATCGGAATGTTATCGTTCGGCTTTGTCGAAGCGATGTATTCCGGAACGCATTATTTTTAAACAATTCGTGTTGATATGAGCCAACCAGTGAGGGAAAAAATTGGAGTAAACATTGCTTGCAGGAGATGTTAATAAATAATATCAATACCTATTTACAAATTCGCATTTGCAGATGCGAATAACTGTAACTAAAATTGGCCTTCACATTTGCAGATGTGAAGGGCCCCAACAGCCTCCACCCCAGTAGGTGTATTACGTTGGAGTGGTTGCCGATGCCGATGTAAAGGATATATGTATTGACAAAAATAAAACGGTATAGTGCTATGTATTTGCAGATACAAACACAAATAACCACCAAAAACAAATAACCACCATACTATTGCAACCCTCTTACTTAAAATCATTGCATTGGTTTCTGTTCAAAACAGAAATTACAGTATTTGCAGATACTGTAAATATGCTAAAAAATCGTTGCATTTGCAGATGCAGACGAAAGCATAACCAGGGTTAAGCAGCAAGCAAAAAGGTGAATAGTTCGTTCTATTAGCAGATACAATCCATCGTACCCACTGTCAATTCAATTGCAGTTGCAGGTAGTGAACATATTCATGAACCTATTTTTCTGTTCAAAAACAGAAATTGCAGCATTTGCAGATGCTGTAACTAGGCTAATAGATCGTTGCATTTGCAGATGCAATCGATATAATAAGTAGCAAAACCAAGGAAAATCTTTTGCATTTGCAGATGCATTAGAAGATCCTCTCACGCTAGCTGAGGAAATAACTTATCCGAATCAAGACTTACCAACATCAGAAGCACCAGATGGTCCTGAACAAAGTAAGATTTGTTAATAGGAAAAAAACCGACGAAATCATACCTGCGAGGCCAGAACTACATACTCAGATAGTTTTTAGATGGGACAATTACTTATTAAAAGGACTAAAAGATATAAAAAAAATAAACAGTATGATAGAGAAGTATCCTGAACAAAGTAAAGACCACGCTTTGTTAATAGGCAAAAATAAAAACGAGGAAATCATACCTGCGAGGCCAGAACTACATACTCAGATAGATAGTTTTTAGATGGTATAATCACTTATTAAAAGGACTAAAAAAAAAAAAAAAAAAAACAGAAGTCTCAACCAGCTGCCAACTGTAATGTCCTCAGACCATCAAAATTAAATCTCAAAGAGAGTACTAAATCCTGCCAAGACAACTACTGTATCAATTACAGAAACAACTATGGTCCGTGGGATTAGTGCATTAGCCCTCGCTTTCAATGTAATTAGCCAACCGTCTGAACTAGAATTATATGTTCAAAATTGGCAGAAATTAAAGGTAAACAGTTCAATAATAGAGTGGGTACAGGATTATAAAATGCCTTTCAATAGGACACCACTCCGGTTAGCAAAATAGAAGACTACATAGGACGGCAAAAATTTTATTTCAAAATACGCATTCTTGGGGAAAACTGATCTTAAAGATGCATATTTCCTTATCCCTATGCACAGTAGTCAAAAAAGTTGTTAAGATTCGTTTTTTGCAACGTATTATACCAATTTAATTGTGTTTCATTTGGTTTATGTACAGCTCCGTATCTTTTCACAAAACTGAAACCAGTTGTAAGATATGTAAAGTTAAAGGGTATAAAAACCTTACTCTACTTAGTCGATTGGCTAGTTATTGGTAATTCAAAATAGAGCTTAAAAGTATAAATAAAATTACACAAACATTACAAGATTTAGATTTTATATAAATTCTGAAAAAAGCGTAGTTATTCCCGCGCAACAATGCTCATTTTTCGGGTTTATACAAGAGAAAAGGGACCTACTGACAGAACAGTCTATTGTCTTTTACCCTGAAAAATAACTACTCACATCTCCTTGCAGAGAGAAACAACCATTGTGGAAGAAAATTTCCCTGGCTGTAGGGAAATTAGGAAGTCTCCTGAGAAATTAAACTGATTATTTTTTATTGCAAACTATAGAACAGTGAGAAAGAAATCGATACGTATTTTTTATTTCCACTAAGATGAATATGACAATAGCTATACCAGTTTTTAGTTTTGTATATATAGATATACTATGCATGGTGTGACGTAACAATTCATGTGTATTATGACGTCATAAGCACATCTCAAGGCGTTGTATCTGCCTAATCTTTGGCTTATGGAAAAAATAAAAACACGTGTTCACTTATTTTTCATGGGCTATCAAAATCAGCAATAATAATAAAAAAAAAATAAATAAAATGAAAAATTGATGAAACTTCCTCATTGTCAGGAGAGCCTTTCTATAACAAAGCGTACCTAATAAAGCGATAAAAGTGATTATTTATTCATTGACAAACAATACGGAAATACTTACAATAAATAGGGGAATTTCTGGTTTTGTAAGCACCAACAAATATGTACCAAAACTGTAAATTTATTGAGCTCCTAAACATTCAATTGTCTTCGGAGTCATCCTACTCTACCATGAACTCACACAAATCTGCACTTTCTCCAATATTGAATATTAAACAAAAGACGAAGCGGTTATAAAAGGGATTCTCAATGGAACATTTAACATAAGACCCCCAAATCCAAAGTACTCAATTACTTACTTGAGATTCCTACCCAGTTCTACAGCGCTTAAAGAGCGTGTACCACACTCTTAATACTAATAACGGCACACCGGCACACTGACAACCCGAAAGTAAAAATAGACAATATTTTTAAATATGAATACATAATTGAAATCAGATTACCGGATAAAATAAAAGCAGGTGGCTTAAACAGGCTTCAACCTAATTTGATATTACCTTATTTTACCAATCAACCTGAACTATGTATAGCCACACTATTAGAGACTTACATAGAACGCACAAAAGAAAAATGGTGCTACCAGTCAATAAAAGGTGAATAGTTCGTTGTATTAGCAGATACAATCGATCGTACCCTCCACTGTCTGCAATTGCAGTTGCAGCTAGTGAACATACCTATTTTTTCTGTTCAAAAACAGAAATTACGGCATTCACAGATACTGTAAATATGCTAATAGATCGTTGCATTTGCAGATGCAATCGATACCACAAGTAGCAAAATCAAAGAAAATGTAATACTCACTCACAAAAAGCCTTATCACCCAGACAGCAGTCAAACCATTAGCAGATGGGTCAAGTTAATACTAAGAGCCAGCAGTATAAACACGGAAATCTTTGAGGCACACAGCACGCGACACGGGGCAACTTCAGCAGCTCAAAGAATTGGAGTTACATTACAAATCATTCAGAAGACAGCTGGCTCGACAGAAAGATCAAAAGTATTCTCAAAATTCTATAACAAACTTGGCGTGGGTAATCCCACTGGATTTGCATCTTGTTTACTGAACCATAATTTCTAAAGAATCATATAAATATGAAGCTACAATTATAACTTACTTACCAACTTGTTATCATATTACATAAGAATATTGGTATAGTATTAAAAATAAGTTAATATCAGTTAAGCGTTAAACATGATATATGTACCTTCATATGTGTGTTATTAAATCTAATGGTTATAAATTTGAATTTTAGTTTATAAAAAGGGCCTACAAATCTAGGACTACAGAAATATCGCAATCTTCAGTTAATGTAGATTACATCGCAAATACTTTAAACATCTACAAAGTGTAATGAGGGACGGCGAAGATGCGAAGGATAATTACAAGATCAATCGACTTACCTGTAAGGAAGATCGATCGGAATTATCCGAGCATCTTCGCCGTCCCTCATTACAAACCCACCCAGTCTTTACCCTTTCACCCCAAATGCAATGTAATCAAAAATCTCACGAACCAAAATTGTAATGACGCATCAAGGCGATAAGCTCGAGCGGCTAGCCAGGGTCGGCTGAATCACCATGTTTTTAGATAACTTCTTTAAAAATTGTACCGATTGGGAAAAAGTTGTATACTACAAAGTGTAATGAGGGACGGCGAAGATGCTCGGATAATTCCGATCGATCTTCCTTACAGGTAAGTCGATTGATCTTGTAATTATTTCGGTATTTTCTCTCTTAACATTAGAGAGGATTCTCATAAAGCACAAGCTGTTTAGTTGATTTTAGTGCGTATGAGTGCCCCTTGGATAATGAGTCAGAAATCAATTTCATTCAAATAAAATAACGCTTCAGGGTCCCACTTAAACTATCAATGATTTTTTTTCTCCAAATTTAAATTTTCTAAAGCAATGGTTTCCAATCTTTTTCTAGTCGCGACTTTTTTTGGATTTTTAAAAAATGCTCGCCACCCCCATGCGCAGGCAATGCGCAGGGTAGGATCGCCTAAGAGTACGCGTTCCCTAAGAGTACGCACTAGCGATACCTATATTCCACTTGGCAACACCGCAATTGCCACATTTCACTTCAGCTGTTTATTTGACAAGAGTCTGGGGACACCGGATTTGACGGAAAGACAGGCTGCAATATTGCGAAGCAGCTGCAATATTGCGAAGCTACCATATTGGGAAGATGCAATATTGCGAAGCTACATGCGTATCATAATATGATTCATATGAAACGCAACGGGGCGCAACCAAACGAAACTAACCGCAACTAACCCAAATTTAAAAAAAAGGAACAAACATTACCTAAAATAATTAAAAAAAACATCTGTCGGCACTGACGGTAACCGAACCCGGGCAGTCGTATCACAAGCACAGCATTTAACCACTAGACTACCAGGTTTACTGAAAGCAATTAACCGAAAATTGAAAAGCTTTTGCTAAATGTGTATCAAAAACTCAGCATGCACATATTCCTGTGTTTACATTTTTGTTGAGTTTGTTGGTTTTGGTTAGGTGGTTAGGTTTTTGAAGTCAGTTGCTTTATAATTATTGTTGTTGGACACTGCGCACAAAAAGTACGCACGCATATACTTACCTTGATATGCGTACTCTTTCCTTATTATGCGTATTCTTAGCTTTTATATAATAAGAAGAAGAGTAAGAGGGGGTTGAAGATTGAAGTTCACTCAAGAAATCTTGAAGGAAGTAGCTGAACGAATAGCAAAATGCAAGAGCAAACGGTCAGTTGCAAAGTCGCTAAACATCAATGAATGCACCCCAAGGAAAATATTACGCAATGTACTTTTTTACAACCAACACAAACCATTCTTATTTTTGTCATTTTTTTCTGTTCATAAGCCATATGCAAGAAAAATAATTGGCAAACCTTATTAGGGATCTGGAAATTCGACTTTACGATTCAAGAATAAAGGTCGTTAGGTCCTTAGCCTTTCAATATGCCGATATGAATAGAATTCCACACCGGTTTAACTTGAAAACAAAAATGGCAGACAAATATTGGGCACAGAAACTTGCAGCTAGAAATGCACTTTTATTGAGAAATCCGGAGAAATGTAGAAATGTGTAGATGTGAGAAGTGCAATGTCAAAGATTTTTTGATAATATGAAAACGGTCTATGTGAAAACAAATGCCTCGGGACACCGAATATTTAATATGGACGAGACCGGCGCGGCACCGGGTTATCTACTATCCCTAATAAGTTGCATAAAATTAAAATTATGCTTCCAAGGGAATGAGGACCGTGTCCAAAATTGTTTCCGCCCAACGACGGCAACTACCTACTGCTGTGATATGCATGAGCGCTGGAGGTGTGATCTTTGCCAGGAAATGTATGAAGGAGGAGCTTTTCTATGGAGCACCCCAGGAACTCTGAAACTGATCTCTGATTCTGGACACATAAATACGAAAATATTTTTGACTTGGCTTCGACATTTTTCTGAGTTTGTGAAACCAGCAGAATCTAATCCGGTAATCCTAATATTGGATAATCACATTTCTCACTGCTCTCAGCAAGCATTTTTTGTTATATGCAAGAGAAAACTTTTTTATTATTTTAACTTCACACCCGCACTCCAGCCATAAGATGCAACCGCTGCGCTGGACATAAGTTTTTTTCCTCTCAAAAACGCTTTCTCTGCTGAATGTGATAATTGAATAGTAACCAACCAAGGGGACCAATCACCGATAAAGAAATATCGGTACGATTTCACGCAGCTTATGCGAAATGCTGCGAAAGCATTCGAATGTTCAGGGATATTCCCTTACAATCCCGACGTCGATACAAAAGCTGATTTTGCCCCCGCTGAGGTCACTGACAAACTTGCAACTAAAGCTGAATTCGTTTAAACCATCGAACCAGAAAATGAGTTTGGTCAAAGTTATTCTGATGGTGGAGAAGATTTAGTACTTCTGGCCACCTTGAAAACAAAAATAAAACACATCTCACAAGAAAAAACTAAAATAGAACAACTACTCAAAGCCCTGACCAAAATGAGATTGGAAGAGGTGGAAATATTGCCAGAAATCCAATTTTGGATAAATACACTCTATACTATGACCTGGCCTGGCCCTGTTTACACTATGATCCAGGACTTTCCTGTTCGAAAGTAACATCAAAAAGATCATGCCTTTACCAAAAGCCAAACATCAGCAAATACGGAGGCAAAAGTCTAAAAAATCGTATTTTTTTTTCGACCACTCTCTATAAAGATCAAATTGTGGCTGAACAAGAAGAAAAACTAAAAAGCAAGGTGGAAAGAGAAATGTTTTTAGTTCTTAGCCCTCTAAAAAAAGTCATCCCAAAAATACATAAGGAGCGTAAAATACCATTTGTCCTGGATGCAATGAGTATTTTAGCTCATCGGACAGCAGTAATTGTGGAAACTGGTAGCATGATGCTGCACAAGCTATATGAGGATTAATGATTTTGTTTGGGGTATGTGTGAAGTGTAGTCTATTATTTTCAAAATTTGAGGTCATGGTCTTATTTTTAATGCGTACTCTTAGGTCAAGTGTCATCCAAGAGTGCACGATTTTTTTATTTTTAATATATATAAGAAATATTGTTAGTTTGCCAATATATGTTATTTTTCTATGATATTATCATATAACACATTAGTTTTTGGTATTGACAAAGAACTAAAAGCTGAAGTTTGTGTTTGATTTGCTCTAATAAATTAAGTGCGTATTCTTGGGCGATCCTACCCTACATTTTTCGCGAATTGTGCCAAAATTTGTCAATAACTATCAAATACATATTTTCTCGCGAATTCTTCACCGTCTTGTCAATGCTACTTTAATATTTCGACTATCATGGATTTTTTTTTTAATTTAAACAAGCAAAATATTCATGATATTTAATTATCCCCTCCTCTCCGCGTAACAACATCCTGATCCCATTCGCCATATTATTTGATCAATAAAGTAAGAAATAATGGGTTTGGGTTAGAAACATATTTTAGGTCTTAGCAAAAGTGAAGATATTTTTAATAAGTACAGGGTTATTGATTATAAATGCCCCCCTTCACTAACTTTTCTATTTGATATTTTACAAAAAGTGTCCCAAATAAAAGTTTTATGGTTGGAAACGAAGTTTTGAAAGAATCCTTGCTTCATTGGTACACACTCTTCACAAATGTTTTCATTGGAATTCATTCAGGAGAACGAACATTTCAACATACATTTTCTTCTTCTTCGCGTGCTTACCCGAGTCGGATGCTGACGACCATCTAAACAATCATAACTTTATTAACTGCTTCTCTGAACAGTCCCGTGGTTAACTTTCCGAACCAGATTCTTAGGGTTTTCAGCCATGAGATGTCTGGTTCTCTGCCCCCGTACACTTTACCTTGTAGGATGTTCTGGATGAGATGGTCTCTATCTTCATTACGCATTATGTGCCCAAGATATTCTAACTTCCGGCACTTTACAGTGTAAAGGACCTCACGCTCCTTCCCCATACGGCGCAGGATTTCCTCATTGATCATCCTCTGCCTCCAAGACACTCTCAGCGATACAGCCACATTTCCAAGCCTCCACTCGGTAGTACAATTCAGAAAAGACATAGCATTTTAACAACCCAATCTTGAGGCTTATGTTCAAGTCATGGCTCTTGAAGCACTTTGCCATCTTATTGAATAATGTTCTTGCCTTCTCTATCCTGCATCTGAGTCCCACTCTTCATTAACACAGATACCCAGGTATGTGTGTCTTTGTACTCTTTCCACACGTTTCCCATTTATAATTAGGTGGTTGTCTGGGATATTTCTTTTACTGATGAGCATTAGTTTGGTTTTGTCAACATTTATATCAAGATCATATTGTTTACTGATCAGTGTGATTTGTATCATCAGGTTTCGCAAATCGTCCATGTTATCTGTGAACACGTCTGTGTCATCTGCATATCTTATATTGTTCAACCTCTGTCCATTCTGGAGCACCCCGCTTCACTATTTTGCAGAGCCTTGCAGAACACGAACTCGTAGCATAATGTTGAACAACAGTGGGGACAATATGCGGACAGTGGCCTTTTGATTTCAATACAGGTTCGCAAAAATCCTCAGGTCTCGGTCATCCACTCCGATAATCTTCAGCATCTCAATTAACTTTATGTGTCGGACTCTATCGAATGCTTTGTTGGTAGTCTATAAAGCAGGCATACACGTCACAGTTCATATCTTTGCACCTCTGGAACAACACCGGCACACTAAATACTGCTTCCCGGGTACCGAGCGCGAATTTGAAGCCAAACTGGGTCGGGCTTAATTATAATAACATTCATTTTACCCTAATAATATTTGCTGACGCTTATTCTATTCTTACGCGATTCCTACATCAGGATTCGCCACCCTCGTAACATTGAAATTTTAAGCTTATTGTTTATGTACCCGTATCCCGGTGATCCTCAAATGAACCATTGTGGTCTCCTTGGGGGTCACGACTCACAGGTTGGGAACCACCGTTCTAAAGATTAGGTTCACTTTCTCACCAGATATTTACAACTTTACAAACATGCAGTCACTTTTGGAAACATTCTACTACATTTTGGGAAAAAAATGCATTGGTAATTAGCATGCATATGCTCAGGATCTCAATATCGGACAAAAAATTAATGCGTCGCCCAAAACGGCGACGAAAGAGCCAGTACCCGACGCGTGTTGACTGCAATCGCAATTTAATTTGTAAATAAATCCCGTACAGAGACAAGTCTCTGCCCCGTAGCAGTATGAGAAGCATAAGCGTATCACAAATAGGGAGTAGTGAATAAATTGGCACATAAAATTTCATAATGTATGATATGATAATATGAACAACCCAATTGAGAAATACGCAGATACAGCGAATTAAATTTAATATAATATTAATAAACTCACCTGGCATAAACGTGGCAAAAATATTTTTTAGAGAAGCAGTAACTCCTTTAATTGTTCTGGAAAATATCTCCACTATAAAATGATTCATGTATGAAATACGTCAAATAAATTCGAACGAAGCAGAGTTTATGATACATAAGTTGCGGTCTGTAATCCAAAAATACAAGAAGTTTTGTCATATGGCACTGACTTACCATATAAAAAAAAACTAATTGTTTATGCAAGTAAATTAAGCATTTATCAAAGCTAAATGTTATTTATAGTCGATATAAATGTGGTTTACCTAATGCTGCATTAAATTAGTCTTCATTGATAGGAATTCAAAACGAATTCTGCATTGAAAGTATAATTTCGCGAATTGTTTATTTAGAATATTACGTGAAACATAAATTGGCATGAAATAATTAGATAAATATAGGGTGTCCGGATACTCGACCGACAAGCTTGACAAGTGATAGCTCTGGGCAACTGATGAAAAATCACATAGGAACATAAGCCTTGTAAGTGCCTAATTATCAAGATACAGTCAATTAAAACTTAAAAAAATCCTTTTCAAAATTCGTAAGCAAACTTTTCTTTATAGATCTCAAATTTTGTCAAAAAAACACGCTTCTGACATTTTGTCCAATGGCGTGCTACTCTCTCTGTTGGCTCCTCCACTGGTTGAACGACAATAATTATTTTGTGTAATAGACAGGCTATTCTTAATTATTTTAACTCTCTGGAATCACACAAGGATCAAAATTCCTATTGGTACTCTCTGATATCAGTGACTACCATAGAACGGCGAAGGTCAAGGCCACCGGACAATTTAGTAAAATATTATGACAGTAGCTACAAATATCGGGTAAGTATTAAAACAGAACACATTGTTAAAGAAGTAGACGTTTGCGTAAAGTCTTTTAAGGCAGTACATAGAATTTCCAAAAGTAAAGCTGAGAACCACCTACAGAAAAACTGTAGAATATAGTAAGTCGCACATCCCTTCATTTAAGACAAGGCAAAGTCACTACAGCCTAAAATATAATAAAAACAGATCATATTTGCCGGAGGACCTTAACATTAAAAATATGTACAGGATGTTTAAAGATCTTTACCCAAAGCAAAAAGAAGTTATCAATCTTATAGGAAGATATTTAAGAAAATTTTTAATATGGAATTCGGTTAAAAATAAAATTTAATGTGGCCGTTGTGAAGCTGAATTTTGAAAAAGAACTTCACTTGCGAAAGGCTTAGGCGTTTTATGATCGCAACAGAGCTCGAAAAGGAAAAGAATTTGAGGTTTTAGCAATGGACTACCAAAAAACATTTCCTATCCAAATATATCTATCAATGATGTACATATATAATATTACAAACGTCAACTATCCATATTCACAATAATAATAATATATGGAATAATATTCACATTATTTTGAACGCCAAATCATATCTTTATACATATCCTGATCTGGATACATAGCAAAGAAAGGAACTGATGAAGTATGCTTCTTCCTCTTCGATTTTTATATAAATCATTTAGGTACTCCCCGAAGTTAAAGACTTGCATATTTTTTGCGATGTTGTAGAAGGGCAAAATAAGAACCACACTATTGAGCATTTTACTCACTACATAGTAAACGTTATAAGATGTTTCAACTCAATTCAGGGGACATATCCAGTTCTCGGACACTCTATTTAGAGCCGCCCCGTTTGTATATTTCCCTTCAAACTTTAGCACTGTCAACTATACACCTAGCACTATCTAGCAGCCAACTTACATAGCTAGCACCACACCACTTCTCAAGTTTTAGAACACTTTTACTGAAGGGCGGGGGGTTAATGTAACTTTTGCCTCCCCGCTATGGTATTAATTTAAATTTTAGCACCAAATACGTTTCATCTGGCAGTACCTAGCACCCAACTTACAGAGAGCACCACACTCCACAGCGGATTACAGATATTTTTTACCGGGGGAGGGGGGGCTAACGTAACGCGAGCCACCCTCCGTTTTTATATTTCCCCCGGTAAATCTGTTCTAAAACTTGAGAAGTGGTGTGGTGCTAGCTTTGTAAGTTGGGTGCTAGATAGTGCTAGGTGTATAGTAGACAGTGCTAACGTTTGAAGGGAAATATACAAACGGGGGTTGAGGGTGGGGTCGCGTTACGTTGGTCCTCTCGCTGAAAATGCTCTGTAATTCGCTGGGGGGGTGTGGTGCTAGCTCTGTAAGTTGGCCGATAGGTAGTGCTAGGTGGGTGCCATAGGGTGCTAAAAACCTAAAGCTATTGAACAACCGAGGACGGGATGGGGGGGGGGTGTGCACTGCAACGGACCCGACTAATTAATACGAAATAAAGAATAGAATCTCCCAGACACTGGCAACAGACTACTTTAACATCTTGAGTGAAACCAAAGCTATTTGCTGTAGTTTTGGTAGATCAGAATTATGTTAAAAAGTGGACGGTGTTATTCTACCCAGAATATGCAAAAAACTGTCCGTTTCTGATTAAAAAAACGCGAGAGTTTAGGGTGACTACTGAGCATCTAAGTCTTGTATCGCATCGTTCTTCCTACAGTGGAATCCTGTTGGAATCTCCCCTTCTTTCTACAGAGTAGTGTTCCAGAATTGTTTTGAGTGAAGTCGCCCAAGGGGCTTTGAATTGCCTCTCCAAAGTTATATCGAACTAATTGCTATAGATTCAAAGAAACACAAAGATTTTTTGTCGTTATTAAAACTTTGCCAGAGTGATGAAGTTAAGCAACTTTATGCGAAGCCAGTCACATGCTGAAAAATCAAGTCGGAAACGTACAAGGGTAGATGTTGATTATGCAGGTTTCTCTAACAAGCAGGATGATGATGAAGTTTCGAGAAAAAGCGGTAGAAATTCAAAATTTAAAGCTACACCTAAAGAGGCTATTCACAGAAACTCAAAATGACGTAAGCAACATCTGAGAAGACTATCATGACCAAGAAGTTCATCAATCAGAAAAGTTCCCATAACACTTAGGTAGGAACAAAGGCAAAACATGTTTTAAGTTGCTAAAATAATTTTATTGTTACAGTTGCAACCGGCGGGACATTGCCTGTTTTCAACTAAAAAGGACGGAAATTACCTCAAAATTACTGCTATTTTTGACAGGGATTTCACTTTTACGTTTAAGATGAATAATTGTATTTTGATTAATCGAAAAATTTAAGGTTTTATTTAAAAGTCTTTTATATTAACATTAACTTAAAAAGAAAATTAACTGTGACCCTTTAATCTTCCAAATTGAATTTACTCTAGCATTTGTCGCGACGACATTCCCTCATTTCTCCTGACACCCTTCGTATTTGGTCGGTGATGAATGTCATAATAGTGAATTCTACAAATCTCACAAATCGACCTAACTTTGTTTGTGGTATTTATTTTTTAAATAAATTTGTGCATGTCGTATCTAAATTTTACGAGCTCGAATTCGTGTTATAATCGATAGGGTCTTTTATTACTTGTACCTACAGGGTGGGCAAATAAGCAAGGTAAGCGGCTGTATTTCAGACACTACTAATCGTAGAGACTTGCGGTAAAAAAATATATAACAAAAGAAACCTCTTGAAATAATTTTTAAGTTCATACCTCTACCGCTAGGGGGCGCAGTAGCTATCCTCGTGAAATTCTGCATCTTTTTTGTTCATCACTTTTGATTGTAGGGTATGAAATAAGGGCGGGTGGGAAGGGAGAAGTCTGACTGATTGAAATGCCTATAACTTTAGTTTGACTCAACATATTTGAGCAAACTCGGTCTCGTTTGAGAGAGAAAACCTTGCTTATTTAGAACAAACTATACCCATGACAAATTGGTATTTGCTGTTGCAGCTAGGGGGCGCTAATTCAAAAGTTCATGGATTTTTTCATTTTTCTCCGAAATTTCAAATATAATGATACCATTATTTAAACAGGAACAGAAAGTAAATCAAACTTGCAGAAAAAAAAAACCTTTAAACCGCATATCGTTAACAAATTATTTTTCGCAGTTTTATGGTCAAGCATGCCATGACTAAAGTAAAAAATGTTTTATTAACAAAAATAATCAAAACAATCATGAAAATAACATTAATGATACTATAATAATAACATAATAGGAAATAAGCTCGGAAATAAGTGTTAAATTGTGACTTAGGACTGCTCCAATATTTTAAGAAATTTGGTGCAACAATTGAACGAAGCTTATCTCAGGTAACCAGTTTTACTATAATAGTTATTGTGATCTTTCTCCTAAATTAAAATATCAGCCAAAGATTTGGAAATATGAGCAGAGTAAAATCAAAATTTTGTCCTTTTTCTGACGAATTTCGGACTCAGTAATTCACACGTATGTTCTTATACTTTTTCACATTTAATAGGCCGTAGAAACAAAAACAAACTTCTTTGAAAGAAACGTCAAATTTTTTCCACTCTTGGCACTGCGATTACGCGATACTGGCAGTTTTCTCTTCTTCGTCCTAAATTCTGTAGGCGTGGCAATGGAAGAACTGAATGCAATATTATTAAGTTCGAAACTTATTCGTTTTTTCAATGCATGCATTGTTAAAAAATGCTCTTCTGGCAATAACGCGTGAAGTTATCGATATGCGGTTTAGAGGTTTTTACCTGCAAATTTGATCTACTTTCTGTTTCTGTTGAAATAATGGTATCATTATATTTGAAGTTTCGGAGAAAAAAAGGAAAACACCATGAACTTTTGAATTGGCACCCCCTAGCGGGAACAGCAAGTACCAATTTGTCATGGGTATATTTTGTTCTTAATAAGTAAGGTTTCCTCTCTCATACGAGACCTATTTTGCCCAAATATGTTGAGTTAAACTAAAGTTATATGCATTTCAATCAGTCAGACTTCTCTCTCCCCCCCCCCCCCCCCCCCCTTCTTTCATGCCTTACAATCAAAAGTGATGAACAAGAAAGATGCAGAATTTTATTAACTTAGAATAAAATATTTTTGAGTAAAATGCATTTTTCTACCCGACCATAGCTATTGTTAGTGGTAGAGGTATGAACTTGAAAAGTATTTCCAGTGATTTCTTTTGGTCACTTTAGTTATATAATTTTTTACCGCAAGTCTCTACGATTAGTAGTTTCTGAGATACAGCCGCTTACTTCGCTTATTTGCCCACCCTGTACAAAGGCAGGCTGGCGCAAAAGAAGTTGTATCATCAAGTGAACTTATGTTTCTTAGTGCATTGGGGAAAGGAGCTCAAATAAAAACGTACGAAAAAAAGTGGTACAGTGGCAAAGTGATCTTAAGGGAGTGCGACATTAATATTTGCGATGAATATAAGTCCGATTATGTACCTGTACCTACGAAGCATTTTAAGAACCTTTACACAAATAGTGCACTATGTAAAAATCGACCTCTCCTATTCGTTATTACCAATATCCGTATTACAATATGTCTTCGTGATGCACGATACAAAGAATTGCAATCAATGTCTCACCTAGACGGCCCGGTTCAAACCCCGTTGCTTTTTTATTTTTTTTTAAAGATTATGTTTCTAAACAGTTTTTTTCTTGATTTTGGGTGTGTCTTGGGTTAGTTTGGGTTAGCACTTGGTTATTTTCCTCTTCCTCAGCCCCCGTAGCGAGCGAAGCGAGCGGAGGGCCATGCGGATCGACCAATAGGAGAGGCCGAATTTTATATAGTGCTCTATTTGTGTAAAGGATCTTATAATGAACCTACGAAGGACGTGCACACGCTAGATGCCGACTCTGTGAATGAGTTTACAAACCAAGTGGATATTTCATATGTCGACTCCTTGTCGGATTTTTCAGACAATGTACCTCTAGCCCAAATTAGGGCTAAAATATTGAGTGACTTTTCAAGTAACCAAAAAATGGCAGTCCCTGAAGAACCTGACAGTGAGAATGAAATAAGTGAGGAGCCTGTTAACGATCCGAATACTGATCCTCCGTACACAGCCACCTGTGAATATTACAAATGCAAGAAAGAAGTATGGAGTTTCTGTCATCGTTTTTTGACTCTTTTGCGTTCATGGATATCCCACATTGTGACTACCATGCAAAAACAAAATCAGAAGCATACCGAATATTAACAAGGACTTACAGCCTGAACAGCATCAATTGGAACGAAGTGGGAAAGAAGGAGAATCATGTTAATGAAAGAAGAAGAAATGTAACAAAGAAAACTTTCAAACCGCCCTAGAAATTTAGGCAAACATCTCTTAAAGGAAAAACTGTCAAATCTAGGACTATACAGCAGAGATATAACGCAGACGCTTGCACAAAATTAGGACGCCTTAGCTCAACAAGACAAGGTCCTCAAAGATGTCAGGTTTTCAATGATTACTATTTGGAGATATTAACTATTAACTCGAATTTACTTCACTTCACACCGAAGTCAGGGATACCAAATAAAATACATCAAATAGTGCAAATAGTGAATTGTCACGAAGACAAAAAAAAAGTTATTTTTTTATTTTTTTTATAATAAGCAATGCACGCGTTCCAGTTTGCAAAAAAAATATAAACCCGTTGGATAGTTCCTGCCGCGTAGTGAGAACTGCACTGGAAGTACTAATGGTTTAGTAGAGCTAGACAAAAGAGGGAGAGGGGAGGGAATCTGAGACTGTTATTGCAAGAGACAAATTCGCTCTAAAATAGAAAAGTACCTAGACAGATTTCCTAGGTCACGGAAAGGTTATCCAAAACTGTGTTTGTGTACTTACCAGAGACTTTTCCAGTCAAAGAACAGAGCAAGCATAAAAGGAAATAAAAATTGATTTAAAAAAGAAAATTGAAGCAACAAAAAACAAGCAATGGATGAAACTATGCGAGTTGCTAAACGAAGATATGTGGTCAGAGATATAAAGTAGTATCGAAGAGACTGACAGACACCTCATTTAAAATGGCCAGTGAAAGACTAAAAGAAGATGTTAACGACCATATACGCTGTTAAGCACGTTACAGATCTCGGAAATCGGACAAGAATTAGAGACAGAGGGAAAAGGTGGTCTGATCTACTAACCCTAGATATTAAGAGCGTTTTCATACAGCAGCTTGGTCAATAATTCTGCGAAAACTTTGGAAACGAGGAGTAGCATTACTACCAAAGAATAATTAAATAAAGATTATTTTACAATAGACGCATAACGGTGGAAAAGGAAACGAAAGAGGTAAAAGCAGGAATTTACCAGCGATCAGCACTGGGACCGCTTCTCTGGAACATCTTCTATGGCCCACTTCTAAGACTCAACTATGAGGAAGGAGTAGAAGCCGCTGGGCACGCTGATGATCGGGCAATGGTGGTTGTCGCAGGATATAGGCTACAACTGATAGAGAAGGTGAATAGGTCTCCGGATATGGTGAATGGATGGATGCCGGAAAACCATATAGAGCCGAAAGACGGACGATTTTAAGTGGAAAGAGGGATAGAGCTAACATGGCGGGAATGCAAGTAAGGCCGAGAAAACTAGTGAAGTATTTGGGTATATCTATAGGAGAAAACCAACATTTTGGCCACCAGGTACAGAAGATAATAAAAAAGGCGAAAGAAAGGATAGCTTCTCTCTCCAGGATAATGCGAAACATCGCCAGATACGAAAAAAGACTCTTACTTTACGACACCATGCAATCAACAGTATTATACGGCGCTCAAGTATGGAGAGGGACGCTAAACATAAATAGAAATTCTACAAAGAAAAGCACTGCTCAGAGTAACATCTGCCTACAGAACCGTATCCAAAGACGACTCGACCACTCCCATAGACCAAATTTTAATAGAGAGAGATTAACTATACCAATCTGGAACTGGACATCTCAGAGAAATAGTGGATGAAGCAAAAATAGATCAGTAACAAGATGGCAAAACAGATGGAATGAAAACACAATAGAGGAGCAGTGGACAAACAAACTCATACAGAGAATCGAAGAATGGTGGAAATGCAAGAATAAGAAAGTGTACTATTATATGTCGCTAATGTATATAATACATAGAATCGGGAAAATGGACGACAGATGCATATATTGCCCTAACCAAGATAAAGCAGAATATACACTGGTTCAGCTGCCCTAGATGGAAGGGGCTAAAATCTAAAATGTCTCTGGAGGTGCAAGAGGACATAACTCATGAAAATATTATAAGACCACCAAAAGAGTATTGGGACAGGATATACGTCTTCATAAAGGAAGTAATGTCAAAGAAGGAGAAGGAGGAAAGGGAGGCTTAATCAAGCCAAATGTGAAACACTCGGCAACAGCACAGAATTTTATACCCGCTTTAGACGTAATACCTAGCGGCAATTACAAAGAGCACGGTGGTAGACACGTCTTGGGAAATAGGGGGTAAAAGTTTTTTTAGTTTTTAGTCGATCGGTAACCTCCATGGACAGAAGGGGCGCCAATACGACACTACACTACCCCGTCATAAGCCTGAAGACCTGGCGACCAACACCCAATGTCACATAAGAACTACAGCAACAGATAAACCCTCACAAAAACAAAACAAATTAGGTTAGTTAGGTAAGTTGTAGTTAGTTTGGATTAGCTAATTTATATCATGAACAGCGTGCATCAAATAAATACATAAACAAATATATATAATTAAAATAAAAATATTGACTTTCGGTAGCAAGACTTTAGTTCCGTGATCAGGAGAGTTTGTAGTAACTAACAAAAAATAATTTTAAAATCTACAAGATTTCATTTAAAGGAAAGTTAACCCGAGTTAGAGATCTGACAGTGAAGAAAACCGAAACTAGAAATCTAGTGAAATTGACTCAATTTATGGAGTTAAAAGTTTCAAAAAAATCACCCACAATAGATTTTTTCCAAGACTAGTAATCTTGCAAATGACTTTAAGATTTATCTTAGAAGCGTCTTGGCACAGCTGAACGCAAATAGTTTGAATACCTAACCAAATAAAATTTCTGAAGAAAAATATTCTGATTTACAATCTATGTATGTGGAAGAAATTCTAGTTATCAATCTCGATGAATATAAAAAGTTTTATCGTTCACTACCACATTAAAAAAATAATAATACTTATATTCAATGTGTATGAATTTTTGTACCCACTTTCATGTTTAACTTTTTTTGTGATTTTTGCTAATTAATTTAGTAATAAAATTTGCGTAAAGATAGCTTTCATTAATCTGTTTTTCATACAACACCACCATGTAGTGATGAGCAAACCAAAACCAAGACCAAGACTTGCATGGTCTTTGTATTGGCCTTGTTCTTGCACATAGAGTCTTGGTCTTGGTCTTGCAGGAACAGCCTTGGAAGACTTGCTTTAAAACAAGACGCAAACTTAAAATAAATAAACAAGACAAAACAATAAAATATAAAATAATCTCACACTGTTTCGAATTTGATTTTCGTATGTTTCCACTGTTACCATTGGGTAGCTAAAAATATGAAATTTACGAAAACATAAAACTTTGAGAATCGAACATTTACCATCAACACTCCAATTATCTACTAATTAATAATCGAATTAATTATTGATACGTATACCTTTTCATTGTCAAATGCACCGTACGAAAAAGCCTCTACTCAACCCGAATATATTTTTATGTTAATTTTATGATAGCTACGTCTTGGTCTTGCAGGACATGGCAATGGTATTGGTCTTGTTCTTGCATACATAGCCTTGTCTTGGTCTTGCTAACCAAAAGACGGTCTCAGTCTTGATCTTGGTTTTCCTATTTTTTTTGCACGACCAAGACCAAGACTTCAAGAGGAAGACCAGTCTCGCTAATCACTAATAATATGACAAGTTTATTTTAGCATTTGTACTCTAGTTTGAGTATTTCAAATAAAGTATTTATTTCGAACGAGATGCCTTATTTTTCTCTCAGAAACAAATATATTCTATCAAAAATCAGAAAGACATATCTCAACATTCAGATACATTTTGTTCTCACTAATAGTAGTGTCTTAAGTGTCTAGTTGTTTCTTTTTAACTCAAGGTAAATAAAATCATGTCATCATGGAACTCTAAAACTAAATAAAAAAAAATATATAATTTAGCGAATGATTTTTAACTTGTATCGAAAGCCAAACATGTCGCAAATCTTTGAAATTCCGTCCTGAAAAACTGCAAACTGCAAAAAATGATATATGACGCTTTGTGAAACTAACGATGATATATCAAAAAAGAATGAGTATATTCTTCTAGAATACCCTATCCTGTACCATTAAATACTATGTACAACTATTCAAATGTGAATTGTCTACAATTTTAATCGGCTAATATCCTAATTCTTGCAACTTGCAAAAGTCTTGGTCTTGCAGGACATGGAACATGGGTATTGGTATTACTCTTATTCTTGCATACATAGTCTTGGTCTTGGTATTACTAACCAAAAGACGGTCTCGGTCTTGGTTTTGCTTTTTTTGCAAGATCAAGACCAAGACTGCAAGACCGAGTTTACTTTAGTATTTGTATTCTAGTTTGGGTATTTGAAATAAAATTTTTATTTCGAAGAAGTTGCGTTATTTTTCTATCATAAACGAATATATTTTATCACAAATCACAAAGATATGTCTCAACATTCGGATACATTTTATATTCTCACAAAAGTTGTGTTTTTGTTTAACTGAAAAAAAATTATATCACATTACCTATCATGAAACTACGAAATAAAGTCCAGAAACTATAAAACAAAATCAAATAAATATAATTTAGCCAATGATTTTTAACTTTTATCGAAAGCCAAACATAGCGCAAATCTTTAAACTTCGTGGAGAATTACAAAAAATTAAATATGACGCTTTGTGAAATTAACGACGAACTATTAAAAGAGAATGACTATTTTCTTCTAGACCACCCTGTATAATTAAATATTACGCACAACCATTCAAACGAAAATTGTCTACAACTCTAATCGGCTGTTATCCTAACTATTTACCTAGAAAACGATGTATAAATATATAAATACATTAATAAATAAATATTCGCCCAAGTTTGCTTGCACATGTTATTAACGTATTTCTTTTAGCAAAAATTGCACACTCTTATATATGGAGGGAATTCAGTTTATTATAGCGATAGCAAATTATTTTAAACATAAATATTGAAAAACTTACGAAAATAATTAAAGATGTACTAATCCATATTCCCACAACAAACTATGAAGACACCGCACCAGACCGCGGTATAAATAAAACACTTCCTTACAAAAAAAAATCGTGCTCCGGTAAAGCACCCGGACAGACCACTTACAG
>JAEQML010065741.1:0-20653 GCA_016904865.1 Pissodes strobi
TATATTTAAAATTGTCAAATCATATTCAAAATCATGTTTCCTGCCAAACAATATTGGTCCATAAAAGTTACTTTTTAATTTAAAAAATTCAAACTCGCTAGAAAAATATTACTTTTTTACACTGTGAAAAAATCCTTAATTGTAATAAATTGGAAAAATACAATTATATAATATACATTTAAAGTTTTATGTTCCAGTTAAAAAAAACTGCAAACAACTTTTTTGAATACTAAGTAACTAAAAATAACTCTTGGAGTAATATTAAAATGTTGTTTTTTACTCCGTGAATAAAAGTGGATAGTGAATAAAAAAATTATAATGTCAATTCGCATTTTGAATATGACTTACACTGTTTATATATTAAAGTCCTTAATTTTATTTATTTATTTATTCAAGTTACACGGCAAGCCATTTACAAAATAAAACCTTAATATAAGTTATAATAATTACATAATACAATTCAGGATAAAAGTCAAAATTTTACTACAGCTATCTAAAACACATTACATAGGTACTAAATCAATAAACATACAAAAATTTAAAATTGAAGCACATATAGAGCCAAAAATCCAAATGACCAAGCCTAGTGCCATGAGCGACCGCAAATAATTGATTTTGCAAGTCTATCAAATTGAGGCAATGTTAAATTTAATGGATCCAAATCCAGCTGATCATAGATAAATATATATGTTCATCTGCCTAATCATTCTTGTGATTGGGCCAGACTGGCCATAATTTGTAATATGACGGCCCTCAACAAGAAGATCATGGTTACGAGTCACTCTCTGAGGAACAGCAAACGGAGCCCTTTCGAGGAGGTAGGGATAATCTACTTTGCCAGTCATAATTTTGAAAAGATATCTGACATCCAACAAAGCTCTTCGGTCTTCCAGAGAATCGATGTTCAGCAATGTCTGTAAGAGTTGATAGTCGAGCTGCTCTAGGGGAATTTGTAGTTTAAAGTTAATCACTCTTAGGAATTTTCTTTGAATTTTTTCAATCATATACTTATATTTTGCATAATATGGATTGAAAAGTGGGCTTGCATATTCAAGAATCGAGCGAACTAAAGAACAGTAAAGAGCCTTGAAGCAATATATGTTGTTAAATTCGCTAAGGCATCTATTAATAAATCCTAATAGTTTTAAGGCTTTGTTTGTAATAAGTTCAAAAACATTAATTATATATCCCGGTGGGATAAACATGAATCACCTTCAAACCAGCTTATTCGGGCAATAATTGATTTTTTGTTTTAAAAATAAATAGTACATTGGACATCTCTACGCTTTGCTGTATTGAAAGCCATCTAAGTGGCTTTAGCATCAAATTAATTACAGAACAATATAGTGCGCATAGCTTTATTTCGTAGCAACTGGAGTCTTTGTATATCAGCCTTTTTACCTGATATCAACAATGAAAAACAGTAATTGAAATGCAGATATATAATGGTATTATATATAAGAACACGACTCCAGTGACTAAGAATCTCACCTATTCTCCTAAAAAATTCTATCTTTTCCAATTTTTTTTCTAATATGATCTACATGCAACGAAAAATTAAGCTGAGAATCCAAGACTACCCCTAAATATTACTAGATGCATTTTCAAATAGGCTATTAGATATCTATCTTAATCCAATAATTATTTTCTAGAAATCTATTACAATTCTGCTTAGAGCCAAAAAACCATGTACTTTGTCTTTTTTTTTAACCTAAGCCTATTTACAAACAACGAGTTATAAAGGATGTCAAGTTTTGATTTCATAGTATCTACTACCTGATTAAAATCCTTCCCGCAAACACAGATCAACATATCGTCCACAAACAAACTTAGAAACATATCATTTAAAACCTGGTCTAGGTCATTGACATATAGCACAAACAAAAGGGGGCTCAGAACACTGCCCTGCGGCACCTCTATCTCACTATCAAACGGATTTGAGGACACATTATTCACTCTAGTCACATGGGAACGATCCTCCAGGTGATAAGTGCACTGTTTGTAATTCCGTAGGCCTGTAGTTTGTGGATAAGTCTTCTCCTATTGATGGTCTCAAACGCATGCTGAAGGTCAATGAAAATGCTCAGGACAACATTTCCATCATGAACATATGAACACCATTTCAAACACACATACTGTAATGCTGACTCGTACGAATGTTTTTCCCAAAAACCCGACTGACCTTTAAATAACAATTTGTTTATCTCTAGAAATCTGCCGCAGTTGTGCATACCACAATTTCCAGAATTTTGTCTATTACAGATAATAAATTAATGGGTCAATATATTCTTCTGGTTTATTTGGTCTAGGCACTTTCGGGATAGGCACAATAACACTACTGGTCCTAATTTCCTTTGGAACTCTTCCTATTGTAAGGGATGTATTGATCAGGTGACTGCTTTTTGTGTACTTGATCAGGTGACTGCTACTTGTGTACTTAAAAATTTAACTGCTCAGATTTCTTGAACCACATTTAATGGGAAAATATTTGGCACCAATGACGAACACATACTTTGTAGGCACAGCGATCAAAGAAAGCTTTCTCGCCCAGGAGATGTCCCTTTACAAATTGATGCTCTCAAAATAGACGTTATCTGAAAGAAATTAAAATCTAATGTAATTTTGACTTAGTTTGTAAAGAATTTGTTTGTCAAAAACTGAAACAATTAAATAAATACAAATGTGGAACAACCCAAAAAAGTAAATTTAAAGACATCTAAACGCGCGAGCTTCAAAAGTGCTCTTATACACTTATATCATAATATGCTATTAATTAAATTCAATATTCATTCCATACATTTATCATCCTTCCTTATACATGCCTATCAATCAATTAATTAAGTATTCAAAACTGTTCATAGACACCTAGACGTGCAACATCTGTGTATATGTACTTACGTACAAAATAAACGTTAATATTATGAGAAAGCATACTGATGGATATAAAAAAGTAGATGTAAAGATTTACCCTATCTCTATCTACATATATATGATTATTAGAAAAATGTTCATCCTATTTAATTAAACCTGTTCTGTGTATTAAACTTCGAAACTGCTATTGCAATACTCTGATTTCCGACAAAAACTACAAAACAAAGGAAGTGGGTACTTTTGTACTTACCTAGAAAAAAAACGTAGATAGATAATCGCAATTTACTCAGCCAAAATTAATCATTACAACCCAAACACAAACATTTTACAAAGTAAAGCTTCTTCAACTTGAACAATGGCGGAAAATTAAAAATAAACAATGAGATATTTGGAATTATTAGCAACACTCGTCCACGCGGCTCCACTCCGCGGCGCCAGGTAACAGCCCTTGGGAATGCACCAATAGAAATGTAGGAACTCCCTCCTTGCAACGTCTCTCGTAGGACCCGTAGTAATTTTTTGAAATTTAAGAATGGGCACATTTCAGGCCGGACGCCATCTAGCGATGAGGCCTTTTTTCAGTTCGAGGTTGAATAACTATTTCCCTATATAAACAAAGGTTTAGTTTAGTAGTTTGGTCAGAGACAAGTTTTGTTTGCTGTCTATTTTCATTCAGTTAAATTTTCATTTGCATCATTGCATCGTAAAATTTCATTGAAATTGGAGCTTGGAAGAGCTTAAATAAATAAGGTATGTCTCATATACGTATTACGTAAATGGTATGTCTAATTGTATCTCTTTCTCATAAAAATGCATTTCGCTTTTATATATTTGAATTAGATTATAGATAAAACATAAACAGGCCCCTCGAAAACCCATATATTTAATTTGCAATTTCGTCACGCGATTTACAAATAATAACCCTGCACGATATACTCCCCTTTTTGTGCCAGTCACAGCCAGGGACTTATTTCGATAAAACATTTTTTAGCGAAACGGTCTCAACCCTTTCTAATATTGTCTTTTGAAATTTTAGTATGGTAGATGTTAAAGATGATATAATGAACGACTCTGAGGCTTACGGGGGCGCAAATGCGGCTGATCCCAAGAACGTGCAGGAGCTAACTCAATACGTAAGTCTGAAATGTGTATTACATATTTACCTTTATTCCATAGTTTTGAAACTCGTAGGAAGGTATGCTCTTTTCTTTAGATCTTTCAGAGTCGGATAGCTTGAATATTTTGTGCCTGAATTAAAAGCATGGCACATTAAAAGCATACATGAACATTTATATCATATTTCCCTCATATATGAAACTTTACGATGGGCTTTCTCCAATTTATGAAAATGACCTCATGCAGTATTTAGACAACACCCTGTCTTGCAAAATTATCAATAATTTTCATGCGATTGTGGTATATAATTTACCTTCGATGATTGCCTCCTTACATGCGTAGGCAAGGGCAATGATTTGGATATAATAAAATAATATGGGATTTATTTGTTTGTTTTATTACAGGACCTGACCAATCAAAAAAATACAAAATTACACACTGTAACAAAAAAAAATATAAAGGATAATAAACAACTTCCATACACAAACAAAGTATACAAGTCAAACACCAACAAATTGCACTCAACCATATAAAAGAAACATCAAACTATATAAAAATGCAAACAACACCACAGCGACACGTCATTATTTTAACAATTTTTTTTTCTTTATTTTTATATTCTACATATCACCCTAATTAATACATTTTAATTTGGGCTTAAGAGAATTTCAGTCACACTAAATAAGTCTATGATAGTATCAGTGCCATTAACTGTCCTTATCAACCTGTCAATTATTGAGCTACGGCCATAAGTTGTTCTGTGGAAATTTTCATTAAAAAGTTTGGAATGTCTGAGAGAGTGCAACGGAACATTAAAATTCAATAGTGCAAGAATTTCAGGACAATCGACCTTATTATGGATAAGTTTATAAGCCATTGTGATATAAAAGTTCTTTCGTTCTAATGTGTAATGGTTGAATACTTAAATGAGTTTCCAATTCACTGTAGCATATGGCTCTGAAAATGCTATTAGAGGAATACAAATTACAAACGATGATGTTAATAAACTGTTATCTGTTTCGCAAACGACAAACTTGTTGATCATCGGTCCTCCATTTGCTCTAAACCGGAAAGTTATCAATGATTTCATTTATAGTAATAATCTTTTGATGTGTTCATTAGTGCATAGCGGCCCCAACAAATCAGTGTTTTTAACTTTTGACAGCTTCATGCATAACTATGAACGATCTTACTATGGTGTACCATCCTATAACTCAAAAAAACTAATTTGTAAGTTTATAATAAGTCATATATTGAATGTAAATATTAAAAAGGGGTGTAAAAACGATCTGGCACCAATTGTTCCTCTAGTGTTGAACCCTGAGATTAAGCGGACTCGGACGACCTCAATTTCGGAAAAGGAACCAAAGAGCAGTGATTTTTTAGGCTAAGCAAGGGAGTTTTCTTTAAGATAATGCACTTGAACATACAAAGTGCTCGAAACAAGACTGACGAACTGCTGCTATTTGTTAATTCTCTTAATTATCCGCACATAATTCTTTTAACAGAACATTGGCTTAATGAAAATGAAAATATATTTTTACCTGACTACCAAGTAGTGACTAAATACTCTAGAATAAACACAATTCACGGCGGTTCTTTAATATTAATTGAAAAACACTTTTTGAACTTGTTTTCTTTTATTAGTTTTGATAGGTGTAATGTCATGTTGGTTGAGGGGGAGTTCGAGTTCTCTGTGGTTTGTTCACTTGATTTGAATGTTTTTATTATCTGTTTATATAGGCCACCCAAGGCAAATGCAAATTTATTTATAACTAGACTGGAGCTCTTGATCTCTGAAATTCCTTCTCGTGCAGATATTATTTTATCAGGTGACTTTAATATAGATTATCTTGACAAATTTCACTCAAATGTTATCTTAATTAGCAATCTGTTTTATTCCTTCAATCTAACGATGCATGTGAAGGAACCTACGAGAATCACTCAGTCCTCTGCTAAGCTATTGGATTATATGTGTTCGAATGAAAATGACAAAATAAAAAATCTAAACACTCTAGTAGTTAATGCGGGTATATCAGATCATGAAGCCATTCTGAGTGAATTTAGAATTGGTGTAAAATGTAATACGGTACGAGCATATAAACGTCGAGGCAGGTTGTATACAAGAAAAAATTTCAATAGGTTTACTGAATTGTGTGCTGCTGCGAGGTGGAATGGAATATTTAGCTCAGTGAATCCACTCGATCAATTCCATTGCATGTTGTTGGGTTTGATTGATGGGGCCTTTCCGATCAGAACTTTAAAAAAGAAAATCAATAGCCCTTGGTTTACAAAGGGTTTGAAGATATCGGCACAAAATATGCGTTGCTTGCATAAAACACGGAAGTTTTTCTTTAATAATGCTATGTTTATGGAATATTTTAGTAAATACCGACAAATATATAGGAAACTTATTGTTGTGGCAAAACGTGACTATTTTTGTAACAGAATAAAAAAGAGTTACAATAAACAAAAGGAATCCTGGAATATTGTGAGAGATTTGAGTGGCGCAAAGCGGGGATTGCATGATTGCGGTATTGATGCAAACGATTTAAATTCATTTTATTGTACTATTGCCGAAGAGTTGTCGAGCAGAGTGAGGGTCAGAGAAGATGCTTTGGGATACCTTGCTAATATTTCAGTACGAGACACCTTTTTCTTTTCGCCAACTGACGTCAATGAACTGGAACAAACGTTTAAAGACATTAAAAATAAGAATGCAACCGGATGGGATAGGATGTCATTGAGGGTTCTTACTAGACTTCCACATATTGCTATTCATACTATGGCCATGGCTATAAATTGGTCTTTCTCTATGGGCATATTTCCATCTTGCTTAAAACAAGCAACTGTCGTTCCTTTTTTTAAAGGGGGTGATCCTGAATTATGTTCCAACTACCGTCCCATTTCAATGTTACCAACGCTAGCAAAAGTCATAGAGAGACTCGTTAAGAAACGTATGTTGGGTTTTCTTGAGAAACATAGATTGCTTAATGCTTCACAGTTCGGCTTTTTAAATTCCATGAGCACGAATGATGCTATATTCTCATTCTTACATTCATTGTACTGTGGACTAAATGAGGGGGATGTTGCTGCAGCGGTATTCTGTGATATCGCAAAGGCTTTTGACTGTGTGAATCACAGAGTGCTGCTCAATAAACTTGAAAGGTATGGATTCAGGGGTAGAGCCTTGGAGTGGTTTGCCTCCTACTTGTCAAATAGGTGTCAGAGCGTCAGCATAAACAGTACGGAATCAAACAAATTGAAAGTCTCTGCGGGTGTTCCCCAGGGGTCTGTACTCGGGCCCTTATTATTTCTAATTTATGTCAATGACCTGCCCTGTTTGAACATATCTGGGACTTTTACCGTTTTCGCCGATGATACCACTATACTCTGGCGGCACAAGGATCCTCTGCAGCTTCAGGGCATGATTGCGAGGGATTTAATCACTCTCAAGAAATGGTGCGATGCTAACTATTTAACATTGAATGTAAGTAAAACAAATGTCGTGTGTTTTAAATGTGATTTAAACAATATTCTATTGGATACCAAACCTGTAACTAACCTCCAGGTCAACAAATTCCTTGGTATTCATATTGACGACAAACTGAAATTTGCAGATCATGTTTTATCTTTGAATAAGAGGCTTGCACAGAGCTGCTATGCGATCAGGGTCATCTCTCGCGAATTGGATATCGATGTTGCAAAGAGTGTGTACTATGCGCTGATTGAGGCACGCCTTCGCTATGGCATATGTTTTTGGGGATGTTGTGGGGATTGTCTTTTTCGATCGGTTTTTGTCTTGCAGAAACGAGCAATAAGATTTGTTTGCAGGGCTAAGCCCAGAGAGTCGTGCAGACCACTATTCCTCTCCTTGAGGATACTTACCTTGGCTTCATTGTTTATTCTGGAAACGGTATGTCTTGTCTGTGAAAAATTTCGATCGGAAATTGAGCAACAGTGTAGTTATGCAACTCGTTTTAATGATTTTACTGTTAAACTTACTATACCAACTACTGAACTAATAAAGCGATCAGTCATATATTCGGGAAAGAAGATGTTTAATAGACTACCAGGTTCCATAAGACGAATTGGCTGTAGAAGGCATTTTAAAAAAGCTGTAAAAGAATTTCTGATTGGAAAGGTTTACTATAGCGTGGATGAGTTCTTTTTGGACTCGGGTGCTTGATTTGGACTGAGTTGGTTTTTATTTGATTGTATGTTTGGAGTCGTATGTGATGCATAGTAAAAGTTGTATTTCCAAAGTTTCTGTGCTCTGTTAATTTTAATAAGATTTGTCGCTATAATAATTGTTATTTTAATGTTGTGGTTTTGATTAGTGTTTAGTAGCTTTGTCAATGAGATTATTTTTGAGTCTTAGACAATAAAGCATATTTTGAATTTGAATATATCTGTCATAGCAAAGCCCATCTTAAAATTTAAATACCTCAGAAACTTTTTCTGGATCTGTTCGATTCTATTTATATGAACCTGATAGTAAGGGTTCCATATTAGTGTGCAGCTTTCAAGGTGAGATCTGACCAGTGTTATATATATAGAGAGCTTTAATTGGCATAATGTTAGTAAAGTCAGTTATCAACTAATACTGCCGCCATTGTTTGAGCAAATACTTGAAGTCAGATTCGATAGCTTAGTAGTCTTAGTGATTTTATTATCTCATTTAGGTCCAAAGTCTGCTTCAGACGATTCAAGACAAATTTCAAAATATGTCAGATCAGATCTTGACCCGAATCGATGAAATGGGGACCCGTATAGACGATCTGGAGAAGAATATTGGCGATTTAATGACACAGGCAGGAGTTGAGGGGCCAGACAAATAAGAGTATTTACTCATATCAGTTAGATGATCGTGATAAGTGTAATTTTTATTGGTACAGGAGATAAATAAAATTCATAAATTTTGACGACATGTTCGAAATATGTATTCTAATAAGAGTATATAGTTTTCAAGGTTCTAGGTTCCAAAAACATGTATAATAAGTCTAACATAACAGAAGACGAGCACATAGCACCAACACATTAGTTTAACCCCTTTTTTTAACATAATGTCATGAAATTTAAGAATGGTATGATTGAAATTGATGTAGTATTTTTGTTGTTGGCATTTTATTTATTATTATATTACAAACGATTATTCAAAATAAGTGGAATTATCTTTGTAATAATCTGTAAGATTACTGATAATTTGTTTTAATTAATAAAATATATCATTTACATATACTGATTCTAGTTTATTTAAGGCTTTGCAATAATACATACTAACAAACTTAGGACATATGACGTGTCAATTGGCGCCTTTAAGGGCAAACGAATTAAACATTGCTCTTTTTGGGAAAACATTTCACAAAGTTTTCTTTACACTTTTTATAACAACTGGCGATTCCTTATCATCGGACTGATCTTCACCACTTGTAACCGATTCTTCTTCACTCTGAGACGAATCCTCTTCAGTCTCCGAGACGCTGCGTTTTATTGGGTTCAACGTTTCCTCGCTTTTGTTCAATTTTCCCCTCGAGTGAGTTATACCTGGTATCCTTTTATTGTGCGAAGTGGAGAAAATGGCTCCGAGGGACCCCAAAGATTGGCTGGAACGAAACAAGGAACTTCTTGGTCCGGGAGAGTTACGGTGAATCATACCCGGCAGACGAAGGGATTTTTTAAATTCCTAGGAGAAAAAATTGGTATATTATGTACCTAATTATTAGAAGATCACCTGCAAAACATATGAAAACAGGTAACAGATAGTCAATATTATTTCCACATGTCAATTCTGAAATAGTTTATTTATTTGTTATTACTATTATTATTTAAAATTAGCATGCTTATAATAATTACCAAATCCATTTTCCCTCGAGCTTCTTGAAAGTCCTTTAAAAGTTCGGTTTCATTAGCTTAATATAATATTTTTTATGTATAATAATATAACCTGACGAAAATTACTTACCTCCATATCGGAAGCTTCATCGATGCCATCCACAAGCGAATAGGCTTTGGTCAGTATTTCCAACGCTCTGGCATGATATCCCATTTCGATGCTAATGAAGTCTAGCAGAATCGATTTCACATCGTGAAGTTTTTGCCTTTCGAACGTCGATGCTTTTTCCTCAATGTTGTGCACAGTCTTCGAAAGCTCAGCCGTCGCCTTGACCAATTCAGTTTCCGCTTGCGACTAAAAAGTGAACAAAAATCACCGCATATCCTGTCAGTTGAGCATATGTTATATAGGTACTAACGATTTGATGTCGGTTCCTGGGATTTCTATCTCTAATTCGGTCCAGCTGTCTTTTTCTTTGAAATTCTCTCTCTCGTGCCGCAAATATATCTTTGACTTCTTCTTTAGCTCTTTTACAAATGTCTTCATATCTTGAAAATTCTCCGACAACTAAAATAATATTACTTTAAATAAAAATAACTAGGGTAAATGAAATAAAATGGAGGTTTAAGGTCTCCTGTGTGAGCCCCCCTTTTAAATTCCAAACCCTTTCAGATATATTCACGAAATTTGGAGGGATTAACAATAAGAATACTGGTCTTTTGATGGGTTCTGGCAACGAATTCTTGGGTTAGAGGTCGTTGGGTTCTTTCTGCAAAGCACTTGTTGTCCCGTATTTGGTAGTTTACCATGGGGTCAAAGTTAAGTGTTTAATTGTTCATTATTTTTTTATATTCTAGTTACCATATGAGTGTTCGAACCTACTTATTGCTTTGCTACTATTAATGTGATATTGTTGTTATATTTATTTTTAGTTCAGCTTTGTAAATGAGACCCTACAGGTCTTTTTGTACACTAATAGAATTTGACTTCACTAACATCAAAGGTGCCGGCTCAGAGTTGTATAACTGATTCGGTTACGGTATAAACTGTGCTCTGGCTACACCTTAGAGCTTATTACTTGTCCAAAAAGACTTTTTTTTAATTCTTGGAGCTACTAAATGCATCCCATAGGGTAAGTCAGAGCGCTCTGAGTATTGCCATCTTTAATTATTTGCATAAAAAGACAAGGATAGAGATATAATCAAAGTGCATTACTTTTATTAATGGAATTCCTTCATAGCATGTTCTTATAAATAAAATTTGTTTCAATCTGGATTTTGACTAATAACAGCTGGAGCTACTTCTTAAAGAAATTAAGAGAATAAGTGATTTGGGTTTAAAAAATTATCGGAAAAAGCTATTCCTCTTCTCACCTAACGTTGGGTGACATCTAAAACTAGCGTCTCGCCGCTGTGGGGAGCCTCAGATCCCGACTTCTGCCGAACGGCACGGTTTATAGGGCTACGTTCATTGTTTAAATTCGTATTTTTACATTTTCACTTTATACAATGCCATCAGCTCGCTGCGGGACGCAATCAACAAAAAATAACCCAAGATGCAAAAAACTCGTTGGGGCCGACTCGGGATAATTTGTTTTGTGTGGGGTTTAGCTACTATTGCTTGCATCTACACATACCTTTCAATTCCAACGCCTGCGTCCTGGCATCGCCGTAATCGCTCAAGGTTGTCATAGCCTCTGCAAAATTTTCCAATCCCACCGAGAGTGATTTATTGACATTTTCGTTCGCGGAGAATCCCAGAACGATCTTGGTGACTTCGTCGCCCTTGTCTCGTATTCTAGCTGCTTTTCGCGCATACTGGCCGAAAGCGTCGCACAAATCGGCCACTTTCCTCTCTACCAACTGAATGCGGTCCTGAAGGAATCTTGCTTCTTCTTCGCTAGAAAAAGCAGGGAGGGTATTTGAAAGAAACAAAAAAGTTTTCAAAATTTAAGGGCTAGATCTAGGTATATTGGGTTAAAATGATTCGGAAGTTTCACTTCATATTTTATATTGAAAATACATGAACCAGGCTGTACTACGTTGCATACCGCAGGTACTTGGAAGTTTGGTAATTTTTTCTGTCATTAGTTAATGCTTCATGCACTTTTCCTATGACGTAGCTAATCGAATCTGGTTTGAAATCATACAACCAGGTCACTGATATAAAATTGCCTAAATTACAAGCTGTTGCCACAAGAATTTTTTCCTGTGCTGTTGTGGTCAGTTCAATCAGCAGTGCTGCCAGATCTACTGTTAAAATGAAATAATACAGGTCCATTTTTATTTTTCACCCAAACGCAAATCGTCATATAAATTCCAACAAATCCAATACTTAAAATAAATTGATTGAAATTAACCCTGGTTTCCATCAAGCTGGAATCGCTGGGCGAATAACGACGCGCGACCGACGTAGTTGGACAGGAGCGCGGTTGCCGGTTGTCACAGGTGGTATGTGCCGGTTGTGACATATTTCAAACAACTGTACTAATAAAATACGAAACTTATTCCGATTTTCCCTGTGTTAATTAAAGTAGTAACTACCAGAGAGCAATAGTATTAAGGAAATTCAAAATTTACATACGTAATTTTAGCTTTTAAAGCTTGGCACAATATAAATCGGGATTATTACGAACGAAATATGGCCACGGTATGTGAATATGGCAGCATGGCAGCATCTAAAAATCCCAAGAGGTTTTTGCTCGCCTTCTTTTCATCCACTACCTTAGTATTTGATTTGCCTTTCATTTTTATAATCGAATAATGCAATCTTATTAAAATATTTTTTATGGTATATATACGGTATATGCTAAATTTTTAAAAATATTTCTTCAGTGTGTGTTTCTACCGTCATTCAGCGTCAACATTTGGCACTTTTGGCAACGCCACCTAGTTTTGGCAGCACTCAGCACTGTCATTCAGTTTTCGAACTATTTTCTAACCAGCGGGTTCGGGTTCTTGCTGTATTAAAAATTACGCGAGAAAACCAGTCTACGAACAACATCTAGATCTAAAATATTATTTTCGACTTATTGGAAGTCCTAGTTATTTCTAGTAAGTAAGCTTTTCTATAATACTGATTATCTTTACTGCAACTTGTTGCTTGAACTTCATTTGTTTAAGTATACATCATACACATACTAGATTAATAATAACGTTCATTGCTTGTCAATGAGAATATTAAGATCACTGAAAGCACCCTTATTTCGCTCGGAAATGAAGCAAGGGTGCATTTAATTAACAGTGTAAGGGTGCGTTTCATAACCAGTGCAGGGGTGCATCTATTGATTGCTAATGATTAGCGTCAAAACCTAATGTAAGATAATCCAAAATTATGCACTAATTCAAGTAACCACTTCCAACAAATAAGTTGCGTTGTAAACATATTCTATGTTGCCTAGAGATGTAATTATAACAAAATAACTTTGTTTTAGGAGAAACGCGTTACATCCTGGGATGCTCTGATATGCTTTACTAAGTCAGCTTGAAAAATATTAAATGATAATGAAACTCTGATCAAATACACAGAAGCTAAAGTCTACGAAAATATTGATAAAATAAATATAGTATTGTGAAAGCATCCTTGACAAGACTTTAACTAGTGGAATTCTTTGAATCGACGCGATAACCTTGGCGGACCTCTCATCGGATGCTTTTTAAAAGGAGAATTTAATTTAATTACCGCATTAATAGTCCGCGACCAGTTAACGCGAAAATACAAGATGTATTCCTTTGCAATACTTATTCTAAGTTTGACAATGATGGTGCTTTCCCAATCATGTAACGACCTTGAGGGAGACGTACCCATTGAGGTAAACGATGCCGAGACAATATACGTTAAAGCATGTATTACTAATGCATCTTTTCCGAATGAAGTCGTTAACTTACTCAACATAGACTGCTCAAACGCAGACGGTTTGAAAGAGATAGAAGAGCTACCAGTACATTTTATGACCTTCCTAAAAAATCTAAACGAACTTATCATTCAATGCTCCGTGAAATATATTAGAGCGGGAGCATTCTCAAATCTTCCCGCATTAAAAGATGTGGATCTTTCTGGTAATCAATTGAGGAACGTTTCCGCCGGAGTGTTCAATTTAATTCCCAGCCTTCAGTACCTTAACATTTCCAAGAACGCCTTACTTTTTATCGAAGATCTTTCGTTCGCGAACCTTCCACGTCTCGCCGATTTGGATCTGAGCTATAACAGGCTGGATTATATGAGCAGATCCTGGTTTGTAAACACATCGACCATCGAGGAATTTTATATCAATAACAACGCTTTGACGGAAATCCCGAAAAATATGTTTAACGGCTGGATAAAGAGCTACGCTTTCAATTTTGATTATAACGATATATCCAAGATACAGGACGGTGCGTTTAGAGACGCGGCTCCAGAAATCAATTACCTCAGCTTTCATCATAACCGATTATCGTCCCTTAATCTGAACGCATTTCCGCAGAGGGACATGACTATTGCGCAACTCGATATCAGTAGCAATCTATTCAATTACTTGCCACCGGAATTCTTCAAGGGAATAGCGGTAAAAAATATTTGGATTTTTGGCAACCCCTTCGAGTGCACTTGTTTGAAGAACACCGAGACTGCGCTTGTAGCACGGAGAGTTAAAATAAACCGGGTGCAATCCATGATGTCTGCGAAAAAAGGTTGCCATTTCGATGTCCCTGCATGTGTGGTCGCGACGACGTCGCCTCCCGTATGCAACGAAACCGAAGACACTGAACTTACCAATCGAATGACCAATCACATCAGAACACTCGAGTTTATGGACTTAAAGGACTGGTACGAACAATGCGTTACGTTATCTCGTAAAGCATACTTGGATACATAACCTAATTGCATTTACTTATTTACCTTAATTTACTCTGCACATATAACAAACTAGGTGCTAGCTATAGGAAATTCAAGAAACTGGGGGCGTAGCTTGGGCCAAAGTCAAGAATGTATTTGAAATATGGCCACTAAACACACCCTTTGCTTCACATACAATTGCTGAACACATGCAAACCGGTACGTGAGTTGCCGTTTTGCCGACCGAAAAAGAACGCCCTAGTGGGGATTAACCTTCGCAACCGGCGTTGCCGTCACCGGTGAAATTTCACCACATGAGGGGAAAACACATCCAGCTGAAATCAAGTGGAAATTTGATCTAAAAATGAAGGAAAAGTGGTGAATAATTTTAAAAAACTATGCTTTTAGAGAAATTAATTTTAAATAAACAATTTTAAAATATTTAAAATCTAAATAAAATAAAATGTTTGCCATCTATTCACAAAGCGTGTAACTATTACTCACAGATGTTTGGAAACAGCCCACTCGCCATGTTGCCATTTTTTAAAGGGTTAAACTAAATTTCAATTTTTTTCTTTTCTTGTGCGCAAAGTGATGAATTGAAAATGTGTTTTAGTTTTATTGTTTAATGCCGACATTATCTCGATCGAGGTTATTAAAAATTCACTTAAAACTGCAGACCATAAAAAAATTGCGATTTAAAAATATATCCAAATACAGAAGGAAACTGCGGTTTCCACCATTCAATAGAGCACAAATGACTATAAATCTGGAAATCATCTGCATCTGCCTCTTATAGCGTAGGTATTTTATGTCTTCTATTCTATAGGCGCTCAAAGTTGAGCTAAAAATTGCCGTAAAACCGACAGTTTCTATTTCACAGCAAAAATTTTGCAGGTGTCACAACAAGTCTAACGAATCACAATACAGTCTTTTATAAGTATCGCAACTTGTTAATTTAAAAGAAATTCACATTTAATTAATAACCGGTAACATTACACACTAATCAAAAAGAATATTCGAAACAACATGGCGGCTCAGACCACGTGACGATTGTCGCCACTGTCTCTTATAAATAAAAGACGAATTTTGGCGTCATGGCATGTCATGATCGTTTTCTTGGTGTTTGTTAATCGCCAGTGCGGTAATTATTTCCTCTCTCGCTTTAGTCCTGTTTATTAAAAGAAGTTGCTATAAAGATACCTACTATTCGGAGCAATAGCATTAGTATTATCCAATGAAATTAATAAGAAGGTATTATCTAGTAACGTCATTGGTACGTCATAGTTACCCGACAGTCAACTAGATTCGAAAATTTGAATGTATTAATCCAACTAAATACAACGTACTTTTTGGCAAACACTCACTTTAAAACTCTTCCAAAAACCACTGTAGACCATCTAAGCATAAAAATATATATAGATACACATGTAGATAGGAAAAAGGGCTAAAAACTATATACTCTTGGTGTAATAATATAAATATTCTGATGATTATACACTCAGATCAATCGTTCTATTCCGAATTTGTAAAAAGGCAACAGTGTATAATGCCCGGATTGCCCGGAGCCGGACAAGCCTAGAGCTCTTACTAAATTTTCGATGCGAAACCGTGCGTGCGCTATGGAGAAACAAAAATAATTTGTATTACTGGTATTATTATAGCTTTGCATGACCCTCCGCTTGCTTCGCTCATTACAGGGGCGCAATCGACAAAGACTAACCCAAGGCTAACCCAAAATTAAAGAAAACAAGTAAATTAATAAGAAACAAACATAACCTTAAAAAATTGTAAAAAAAGTACATGTCGCGACCGACGGGAATCGAACCCGCAGCGTAGAAATGACAAGCAGAAGCTCTACTTACTACACCACCGAGACGTTAGAAAAATGTCTCTGGAACGTAAAGACATGGATAATTCCGATACATTTGGCCATATTACGCATGCACGGTTTCGCATCGAAATTTTAGTGGGAACCCTAGCCGCTTGTCGGACATGGCAGTAGACGTTTCCCGTACTTATGAGAGGGCTTCAGTGTTGCGCGCGCATTACATTGTAGACAAGCACCATATCTTTAGGGTCTAGCGAATTGCTGTCAACTGGTCTCGTAACTCAGTGGTTGGATGGTGTGTCTGCAATACGGCGCCCCGGGTTCGATTCCAGTGGCAATACATGTTTTTTTATTTCTAATATTTTGTGTAAAAAGCTTTTCTTCTTTTGGGCCTGCCTTGAGTTAGTTTCTGTTGGTTGCTCCCCGTAGCGAGCGAAGCGAGCCGAGGGTTATGCATGAAGTGTAATATTAGACATTTTTGTCAACATTGTGATGCGCGCGGAACTATGAAGCCCTCTAATGTGGTACGGGCAACGATAAGTTAACTACTGCCTCGCGACAGCCTTGATTTTGGCTGCCATCAAGGTCGGATATTACAAACCTACAAAGGGGGATTCTTTGTGAATGTATTCGCGGAAACATGTAAGTTGCTGTATATTTCGTAAAACGTGCATCCAAAGTACGGGTACGTATTACAATAAGTAATATTTCACTTTTCGCATGGCCCTACGCTCGCTACCGCTCGCTACGGGGGTTCAAGAAAAGGAAACTAATCAGGGGCTAACCCAAACGTAACCCAAGCCATCCCCAAAATCAAGAAAAAACTGTTTGCTAACCAAAACTAACCCAAGACATACCCAAAATCAAGAAAAAAAAACTGTTTAGAAGCTTAACCGTAAAAAAAATAAAAAAAAAAACAACGGGGTTTGAACCCGGGCCACCGCCGTTAGTCGCCGAATTGAGACTTAACCATCTAAACCTCTCGACCACAAGGGAACTTTCTTCAAATTGATTGCATCACGAAGACATCGAATGCAATCGCTCGAGTCAACGCTACCTACACTAGATGGCGTTAGAGACGCTTTTACCCTTTGACAAGGGAAGGGAGTGGACGGGTAAAACCGGCAGCTATTCTGTTACGGGTTGGCTCCACGATTTAGGACAAGCGTCAAGCATCGTCAAAGGCTTCACGCATTCTCGAGCAGTGACGTTTCATGAATATATTATTATAATCCCAGCAAGCATATGCCTTATTAGGTACATTCTCGTCACTAAATTATATCTGTTATTTTATACTCCATAGTACTTCTATTATTGGCTTAAATCACAAAATGCATTGATTGAAATATAACAAATATATTTCCTTAAAAGATCAAAACAATGTACGCCACTGCGCGACAGGCCGTTTTCAAGGGTAATTATGTGATTCTTATTAGCAATCATGACTGAAAATGTTAACAAAGTTAATATAAAATTACAAAGAAAGGCAGCCTGAAGTATAGTCGTAATCATATTTTGAAATAATCTATATCTCAGCTCACACAAAGAAAATAAATAATAAATATTAGCGTCAGCAAGAACTAGGTGTAGAATATATTTACCTGTGAAAAGTAATTTCAGGCTCCTTTCTGTCATTGCGACTTTTACAGCCATAAGAACAACAAAACACTATATTGTTATGGACAAATTGAAGTATTTTGAGGGTTTTTCACAATAAAAATCACCAAAATACAAGGAGGTGCCGCTTTGAATGTCTGGCTCCTATTAATGGCGTCCGTTCGATTTTTGATCACACGTACTGCGCGCAGACGTAAAGCGAGATTATCCACTATCGGCTCGAAGACAGCCGGTAGTGGATTATCTGTCCACTCCCTTCCCTTGTCAAAACTTTTACCACTGTATTTTACCACAGAATAATAAAACAATCAGAATACCAACAGAAAGAGAGGTCCGATACCGGCCGCTATGACCTCGACAACCTGTGCTTTGCGAAAAACATGGATTTGTGCCAATACATTCTTCCAAAGCATCGCTCCCTCTCTTTCTGTCGGTATTCTGATTGTTTCCTATTCTGTGATTTTACCTTGATAGCAGCCAAAACGGCGATATTTCAGTTCGTAGTGCACTTGTGATTGCATGCGATTTAAAGACCTGCAATTGGCAAGTATATGGCCCTCCGCTCGCTCCGAAGCTCAATAAAAGGAACCGAACCAAGTGCTAACCCAAGCCATACCCAAGAAAAACCCAAAAATCAAGAAAAAAAAACAGTTTAGTTAAAAAAAAAAACCAAACCGACGGGATTTGAACCCGGGTCGCCGATGTGAAGGCCAACTATGCAGACCCTTAGACCATCTGCTGACTTACAAATACAAACAACTGGTTGCATCACGAAGACATGCGTCACCTCACGTAGCTAGTTAATCACGCGCCTCTCACTACTACCGGCTCGAGCCGGTAGTGCTCTCACACAATCCTTTCCTAATCTAAAGCTGCATTTACATTCAATTTGAAGTCAAATTCAAGATGAAATTTGCCTGCCTGTCATATGGTGGCAGCACGTAGCATTTATTAGATTATTTTTGTTTATCTTAATATTCTTAATGTTGCTTTGTTTAGGTTAGATCTAATTTATCTATGGATTAGGTAAATTTAAAATTTGTGTTGGAATAAATTAACATGTGTATCAAACAATTCGGACACATGTAAAATGAGTTATGTCTGGCGACTATCCCATAACTCTCAGCAGTCAGCTGTTTTCATGTACTTCGTGATGTAACAAATCGTTTGTATGCCTCTGATGGTCTAGAGGTTTGCATCGTTAGCCTTCACTTGGGCAACGCGAGTTCAAACCCCATCGGTTTCTTTTTATTTTTTTTAAGGTTATATTTCTAAACAGTCTTTTTTCTTGATTTTGAGTATGTCTTGGGTTAGTTTGGGTTAGCACCTGGTTAGTTTCCTTTTCTTGAGCCCCCGTAGCGAGCGGAGGGTCTGTAAAAAGTGAATTTAGGCATGGTGCTGAGAGTTATGGGATAGTCTCCAGACGTAAGTTGTAAAATGGACTTTGAAGCGCCCCACTTTGAAGAGAATAATTTTTTTGAAGGCAGTGTAATTGAAAAAAACGATTTCAACGGGGAATTGTTCTTAAAAATGATTTGTAATTATCTGGCAATTTACAACACACAAAATAAAACATTCAATACGTATAATTACGTAACCTAAAAATTCGTTCAATGTAAATGACATATTTGCGAATTGCACTTTGACTTGGACTTCAAATTGGATGTAAATGCGGCTTAAGGCACAGGTAAATTTATAGTTTACACCTTGAATGTTGGCTACATTGCGCAAATCTGTCGACGTCATCAGCCATTGACCAATCAAATTTATCATTATCCATCCACAAAATATACGTATTATTACGTATAAAAAGATATAAATAAAATATAGAAAAATAACATCATAGGGCATAGGAAGATTGATATTATTATGAAGATTATTATTATAACAATGTATTATAATAATAATAATAATCTTCCTTCGATAATCTGTGATGATGAAAACAGGACCAAACTGCGATAAAAAAGATTGCTTAGGTACCTACCACCATATGTTTCAAAATACAGCCTGGGACGTTAAAAAAAATTATACCAAAAATGGGAATTTAGTACTTATTATATTCCATCGCTTTGTATTTTGAATTCACGAAAACTTCCCAAGTGTGTTAAAAACTTGAAGCAAGTTACAACACTATTTTGAAGAATCTGGTGACACTTTGTAAGTGAAGTGCTTATTTACGATGAGATAAATAGAAGTTAAGATATGCTAATAAATACCACTTCTTATTTTGACATCACATTTACAAACAAATATTTCTAATCAATTTATTTATTGTTTTATCTATTTTAAACACAATATGAATTTTATCTTTCAGAAAATACTAAAATTAAACTAAACAAGGGAATTATTATTAATTGCCTTTATTAGTTTTACTTGTAAATATCATAGCAGGAGTTCAGTACATAAAAATAAATGATACTAAAATTAACTAAAAAAAGTGGGGAAAGTTCATTGCAAACTTCCCATATTTATTGGCAGTGATTTTATTGCATATCAATTTGGTTCAAAAACAAAAATATATATATCACCAGTACAAAATATATCTAATAGCAAAATATAAAAATTATAGT
>JAEQML010065742.1:0-20651 GCA_016904865.1 Pissodes strobi
GAGAACGCTATTCACTATTACAACTAATTTTAAATGGCAAGATCCAACCAAGGAAAAAGGGGAATAGGAAGGAATAGGTTATCTTGGCTCAGAAATATACGACAATGGACTAGACTGACTGTTGAAGAGCTCATGCACGCCGCTCAAGATTGAGAAAGATATAGACAGATCGTCATGGAGACTACCAACGTTTACATTTTTAGACATGGTACCAGAAGAAGAAAAAGCTCTCGCTCTACAAAGAACAAATAGGACCGTGCTTAGAATATTCCTCACACATCTGGGGTGCCGCACCGAAGTGCACCCTAAAGCTGCTGGATTCCATTCAGAAGAAAGCTGTGCGTCTCGTCAGCGACCCGGGATATGTATAGTCTGAAACACCGAAGACATGTGGCCGAGATATCCCTGTTTTACACATGTTTTCAAGGCAGATGTGCCCAGGATTTGGCCCGTCTTATCCCACCCCCAGCAACGCCTGTCAGAGAGTCGCGAAAGATGGCAAGAGAGCACCCTTTCGTTGTACAACTGCAATCACCTAGAACGTTGTTTTATAAGGACTCTTTTGTTTGGCGCACTGCATCGTTGTGGAACTTACTCCCAGGACATCTGTTTCCACCAAATTACAACCTACAGCTATCCAAGAACCTTGACGCACACACACCGCTCGTCGAGTGCCATAGGATTTTTCTTTAGTGTGTGTGTCATTGCCATAGAAAGTACGTGTGTCAACGTATTTGGACTAATTGCTTGAAGATATGGTGGAGCGGTAAGTTCATAACAGTGAGTGAGCAGATATCTCTCGTCTCATCTCATTGATAAGAGAGAGTGAAACAAATTCCCATCTCGTGTCGACTCGATTCAGAAATATCAACTTTTATTTTAAAATATGGAACCGATTGTTCATTTAAATCTATTCAAATAACTTTTAACTCTTAATATAACCATGCATCATAAAAATGCGTTTCTCACTGTTTCTGGATAAAATATCCATTATCAGGTTTTATTCCCTATTTATATTTTATTTGTCAGATAAGACATAAATTAACAGAATACTTGATTACTTTTAATTACTTTTACTTTAAATTATGGTCCATTCACCATTGTCAAGAATTCAAATTTACTCATTGTTTTATTAGCAATATTGGTTAAATTTCAAAATAAAGGCATGTATAAAAATATTGGTTACCTCACACGATGCAATTAGTTACGGTAAAATCGAGCGACTTACATCCTTGTCTTCATATAGTAAGGTGAGCAGATATTTCGGCACTATCACTTTAGTGTCTTTGAGAAAGCGTGAAGGTGATCACGCATCTGCTTGCCTTAAGTAAAATTAAATATTTATTATTAAGTGAGTTTTAGAAGATTAAACTCCCTGGAGAACATGTTTAAGCGTCGCTTAAGATTTGAACATAAATGGTCTCGTGATTCCTTTATTTTATATATAAATCATACCTAATGTAAGTGTAGGTATTCATATATTCATTTTCTGAATCAATTCCCAGGCGATCCTTGCGTTCCGTGTTTGTACTAATCTGGAAACGTTTTTTGTCGTTCTTTTGAAAATTTAAATTTTTCTCCAAGCATTTTCGTGGAAGAAACGGGATTAATAAGAGCTTTTAAAGTGTAAAAGAGAATGAAAACAACCACAAACAAACTGTCGATATGTCATTTGATAATAATTAACCTTACCTTATCTTGTAACAAATGCTACTGCATGTTGCCAGAGTTGTGGGCTTATACCATCATAAAATGCCGTATTAATTAATTTTCTATCATGTAGCCTGCGCTTTAATTAATTTATTTTTTTTTGTATCTGACCTGCCATCAATGGACGTCCTGATTTGATGTTTTGCTTTACGCCTGTCGCAGAAAGAACAAATTTGGCCATACTGTTGGTCGACCAGCTCTAATGTACGTTCTGAACCATGATGTTATCGATTCGGGATTTGTATACATTTGATTTGGGACTACTATATTAAAGATTATTGTCGTAGTGCAGCATAGTGGAAAGAAAAAATAGGAAAAACCAAAGGATACATAAGTGATTTGGACCTCGGAGGTCATCATAGCTCGTTGAAACAGTTTGTGCGGAAAAGTTATACTCAATTTTTAGAAGCCCTGTTGAATGTGCCCGCCTCAAGTTGAGTGGAGCGTTGGCACGTAAGTAGTCAGAATAGGAGTCAGTTGCGAAGCCAGTTTTAGTGAAATAATCGAAAAATAATTAGGTGACTATTCTTTTGGGCATTCATTAAATGAAGTAGCATTTGTGAGATCGAATGGTTTCAAATGCAGTTGACGTACACATCTCAGACACATTCACCATTAACGCGGGCATGCCTCATGGCGCAATACTTTCATCAACTCTGTTCTTCATCTATATTAATGACCTGCTGACCGAAACCAATAATTCTGTTTACAGTTTTGCAGATGACAGTTTCCTTGTCTCCCAATTTAGATCGGAAGTCTGAGACATATCAGGAGGCAGGAGCGGATTACAGCAATTAATCAAGATCTGGAGAAGGTTCGGACTGGGGCGACAGAAATTTGGGCCAGTTCGATGCAGCAAAAACACAAGCGGTCACGTTTACCAGGAAATCTAATACAGCGGGCCCTGACATCATTATGACAGGATCGACCATTCCTTCATCCTCGTCAATAGGACTACTGGGTGTCTCGGTCAACAGCAATATGTTTTGGCATGGCCACGTTGCTAACATTGCAAAACCAGCCTCGCAAAGGCTTTGCGCGCTATTTTGCAACAGAAAACTGTATACACCGCAGCAGCTGCTCTCGCTCTACAAAGCGCAAATAAGACCGTGCCGCACCGAAGCACACCCTAAATCAGCTGAATTCCATTCACAAAGAGCTGTGCGTTTTGTCGAAGACCCAGAGTTGACCCGGGATGTGAAGAGTTTAGATCACCGCAGACATGTGGACGAGATATCTATGTTTTACAGATATTTTCACGGCAGATGTTTCCAGGAGTTGACCCAGCAAGCGCGTGTAGGTTCGAGAATGCTGCTAGGCTGATATGTGAAATAGAAATTGTTATTGATTTTGGTCGCGGTTGGCTGGATCGCTGAGATGTGGAATTATATACCCCGATCAACCTCTTCTCTATTTCCAGTAAGTGGCTTGTGGCAATATTTTTATCTTTTGTAATACCATAGTTCACTGATAATTGCAGCTAATATTGCTACTGCAGAAATCGTGGTGCTGCTAATTACTGTATTATTGAGTGAACTCCATCTGGGCTTTGTCAGTTCGTAGTCGGTTTCTACTTCTCCGTCCATGAGGGTGTCCATGCTTCCAAAAGCAGTAACTACTGGTTCCTCATCTGAGCTTAAATGGATTTTAGCAGAGCGAGGTAATGCAGTTACGTTTATCCTGGCAGGTTTAAACATAGTTTTACGTACTGCTATAGTCTTGCTTCTTTGTGGAGTTAATATGTTTTTGCTCGTTTTTACAAAACAGTTTTGGGAAATCTCAATAATTCCTGTATAGTTTAATGTGATTTCATCTCTTATTCCTTTGCAGATAACTGCAACCCTTGTTTTTGATGGCGAGATAAATAATCAAGCATTGGGTAATATAAGTTGCTTCCAAATCAGAGATTGCAGTCGGTTTTCTTGTGTCGCATGTTCTGTTTTTTATTCGTTGATATATTTCATCAATCTCACAATGCGGACTATTCTCGAGGCTTCGTGTTGGTGCTGGAGCACAAACATATACATCGTGATCTATCGTAATGGAGTCAAATAGAGTTATCTGTTGTAATTTACATCAAGTTTGTTGTTAGGTACATACAAGATCCAGTATGCCTTTGGCGTGCTCTTTAGAGGAATGGATGTCGCTTTTATGATAAGGACCTCTCAGCAATTGCTTGCTAAATCTCGATTGGTGATATCAGCTCCAACAGATGGCTTCGGTGATAGTGCACATCTAACAATCGCTGATAATATTCCATTATGTTATCAATATAATTGGATACCATTTGGTAACTGCTTAAAAGTAGGTTTCTATCTACCGCTTGATACCTTATTGCCTCGGTTGTCTCGTGTATCTTTTCCTGGAATCGTCTGGGTTGGATGTTGATTCTTGTTTCTGTATTGTTAAACTTGGTTAGCGCGTGGAGCATGAACTTTGCTTGTTAATTAGCTCTTTTTGATTCTGTTCCCACTTGTCTATATCCAGGTAGACTTCATCGTTTACTCCGAAGAGGGAGATGAGCCACTTCCCAATTAGACCTCGATTGTGCCTCTTGGAGCTTATGTCTTCCATGTCTTTGTGCATCCATTCGATTCGGCTTTGATTTTCTCGTAGCTAGTGAATCATTGTGTATTTGCAGCTAATTCATTGGCATTCGCACAAAGGAAATTTTACTAGTGTATCGAATCGTTTATATTTTTTGTATCGTTGCCTGGTGGATATTTATCAAACTTCACTTATAGTCTGAATATTCTTCTGTCTATTTTGGCATGACCCCTCTTCTATATACAACCCTGAAGGTGGGTAAGGTACCGTATATTTTTGTACCGTTGACTTTTGTAGTGTTGCGACGCGCTATCTCTGTATATCTTTTATTAAACAGAAAGATAATAAATAAGTGCTTGTGGAGCTATGAGGAGTTCCACCAAAATTTGTTAAAGTTCACTCACCGATTAGACAGATATCCAATTCAACAATTCATCCAGTAGGTCGGAGCGCGATGCATCGAAGCAAGCTGTACAGCGAGCGTGCAATTTGCCCGCTGCTCAATAAATCGGAGAATAGGTTTGTTAGGCGCCACCAATTTTGTTACAGACCAAAATGGAAATCTCCACGCTATTCGTGGAACGTCGCAATTTTTGGCGCCCAACGTGGGGCGCCAAAAATTCCGATGCGCTTGCTGTGTATTTTTTTTGAAATTAAATAGAAAGATATTAAGTGCTCGTGGAGCTATGAGGAGTCCACTCACCGATTAGTCGAGTTATCCCATTCAACAATTCATCCAGTAGGCCAGAAACGAAAATAACTGTGGAATTACCGCAATAAAAATAGGTTCAGTAAAAAATAAAATAAAAATTAACCCAAACTGAGTCTGTGTATCTTTTAAATTGGCCAAAAGTGGCATAAGAGTGTTTGCATAACCAGATAAAAAAAATCAAAATATTAAAACGAAGTGAAAACAATTTATTTGATAAATCATAAAGCCCAGTGAATAAATGAAAATAACTAATTAATCAATCCAAATATATAAGGCCACTTAATTATTCTCTAATTATTATGACGTCACGCCGATTAATTTGGCCACTAAATCGAGTCCAATATGAATAAAAAAGCAAATGTAATGAATTAAAATAACGAGAAGGGCAAAACAACTGCAGTTGATAAAGAATTCTTACCTCTTAACACGATGGTACACTACACGAGGGCTACCATAATGACTGCCAAATTGGAAAAAGCAAAATGCAAAAACCTCGCAAAACATCTAGAAGTGCTTGACACGAAAGTGAATTTCCTTGCCAATAAAACATGATGAAGCCGTGCAGCGCAGGAACGCACCTTCACATCGCTACCTTTTGCAACTTACGAAGCGTAGAACGACAGAGGTTATGGCGAATGCGGAAGAAAAATATAAAATCGAATTAAATATCGGATTTAAATATCGAACTGCAACCGGAAAGAAGAACAATACCTGGGGCTTCTCAAAAATTTGCTAACTCAACAGGCTACAATTGATGATTAAAATGGACTGTCAGAGTTTTAAAAGAAAAATGATTGCTATGGTTACAGTTCTCCATCGGTTGGTACCTCTGTTTCTTGTATGTTTTCGGGTTGGTTCTGGCTGCGTGAATATGTGTATTAACTTGTGTATAGGACCTTTGGTCATATTATTTCCTCCTGGCTTCTGGATTAGATACTACTCGTACCACTTTGTCTTCAAATAGATGTACGTCTATTATTCTTGCCAGAGGCCATTTGCTTGCTCAATCTTCCTTAAGTGTGTGTGTCATTGCCATAAAAATATTGACAAGAATGCATTTTTTATTTATCAAATATAGCATGAAGCTCGTAGAGGAATTTATACAGTACCTTCCTATGGAGTTTACGCATTGCTTTTTTCTACCATTTCCATCGATAGAAATGGAATAAAGAACACTCCTCAAAAGTCGGCCATTGTAACTGACAATGGTGGTGTCGCGGTAGTATAATTCCTTCGGATCTTCTACCAAAGACGTATCTTTGAGTCTCAGGCGGTATCTGTTGCTATTACCTTTGGCGTTTTATTGGTTTAAAGCCTTGATTTAGAGCCATGACTGGGATTTTCTACCGTTTTTGTCAGGTGAGTTGACTTTTGGTTTTCCTTTTCAGGCAGCGCCATTTTGTAACCACTCGTGGAGAGTTGCTGAATTTTCTTTAAATTTTCTTGTAGAGGCTGTCTTGTCCATTCCTTCAGGCGTTGTAGCAGATTTTAAAAAAAGCTGTACAGGTAAAATATTGACTTCCTCTATTTGTGTTTTATTTTCTCTCTCTATAAATTATCCTTGTTTTGGGTTTGAAGCATTATTGGAACCAGAATGAAATACTGGCTCGTTAAACTCGTAGTAGGAAATACAATCTAAAAATGGATATTTTATCTCGAAGCGTTGAGAAACACCATTGGGTGAAACTGAATCCGGATGGTTTTTCGAATGACAATTATTCGAACGATAGTTCTTCGAACGACATTTCTTCGAACGGACAGTTCTTCGAAAAGACAATTCTTCGAATCGACAATTTTTCGAATGTGTAATTCTTCGAATGGACCATTTTTCGAATCTTTAATTTAGTTTGGGTTAAGCCCTTTTACCGTTTTAGCAAAATTTCTGCATGGTGCGTGGTGTAGAAGGTAGCGTTCTTGCCTGTCATTCCTGTGCTGCGGGGTCGATTCCCGTCGGTCGCGACAGATGTTTTGTTTATTGTTTTTTATTAATTTACTTTTTTCCTAATTTTGGGATAGTTTGGGTTAGCCTTGGGTTAGTTTTGGTTAGCACTTGGTTAGTTCTTGTTGATTGAGCCCCCGTAGCGAGCGAAGCGAGCGGAGGGCCATGCAAAGCCCTAATAATTATATGTAAATAATATGTTTAATAAACAATTTGAATAAATTACGTTAAAATTATCTTTATGTTTCTCTAATTTAATATTTTCGAAAAACGGTCCTTTCGAATATTTGTCTTTTCGAAAAACTATCCGTTCGAATAATTATCCATTCGAATAATTGGCCATTCGAAAAACTGTCCTTCGAAGAACTGTCTTTCGGAAAATTGTCATTCGAAAAACAGTCCTAGATTCGTGTGAAACATGCTATATCCAGAGGAGAAAAGATCATTGTAAAAATTATAAACATTTCAGATTAATACTAAAATTAAAGTTCTATACTGCTTTTTTATAGAGAAGGAGAAAAAAATAAAACTTTTTATATAAAACATTTTTTTCTAAAATTCAAAACTTACCTACGAAATATTTAAAAAATAAAATCACCGAAAATTTTGAAAAATTGGAAACTTTGCCACCGCAATTTGAAACGACTTTTCTGCAATTTTACCGATTTTGTATTTCTTATCGTTTCGAAGATAGCAGTAGTGATAACATAAAACCAATATTCCCATATTTCAAAATTCGCATTAATTTAGGCAGAGAATTTAAAAATTAACTTTGAGTAGCATGAACTGGAAATTATTCGAACTAACTAACTCCAGTTTGGCCCGATTTTAATCAAGTATAATATTTAGGAACTGGCCTTGGTCGAGTCAAATAAACGTATCCAAAAGCCCAGGCCGCAAATGAGGAATTTAAATATTCAATTCTGGTTGGCAACGAAGGCTTTTAGTTTAATTTAAATTAAGTTAAACCCTTGTAACATTTACAATCCAATAAAACACTCAAAGTACATCGAAAGAAGTAACACAACATCCTTTTAAACTAATTTACTTTCAACGTGAAATTTATCGAAATTCCCCTTGGGGTTAGATGCTGTCTTTTGGTGCCATTTAATTATTAATCTGAAGTTTCTGAATTACGCATATTTCGGTAAATTAATGTAATTAATTCTGGTTTTTTCTCTTTTGAGTATTTGGACTGATTCCCCTCATAAAGTTGAAATAGACGACTTGAGGCTTTCAAATTGGTTGGTTGCTGAAGATGGTTTCGAGATTTAATTAGTTTTCACGAATATCAGCGGCATTAATTAAACCCTCTAGACGTGCTTCGCATCCCTTAAGAAAACACGGAGACGTAATTAATTTTTGAGAATTTTCTTCGTGCTAAGGTAACTTACTGCGTATAAACTATATTGCGAAATATTGGTTTAAATCTTCTAAGTTTGAAATGTTTCTCGGTTTAATTGGAAAGCAGAAATATGGCGGAATAAATTATTCTCCTCTATTTGTTGCTATGAAAAAATATCAGTTTGATAGCAGTACATCAGATCCCAGATAATCCTATAATGCAAGGAGGGAGTCATTGGGGCATATCAGTGACAAAAAAAGTTGCAGGAAAATTTCAGGTAATTTCAGGGTATTTTGAGTTATTCCAAGTTATACCAGAATTTTTGTGAACTATTGTGAAATTACATGCAATATACCAACCCAAACTAACCAAAGCTAACACAAGTAGGGCTTCTACCAGGGAGCTGCAGGGAACTCTGTTACCACAACTAAGCTCCAGGGACATTACGGTGATCCTGCTGGAATACATGGTGAGTGGCACAAAACATAAGTTATTAATAACTAGTTTATATCTTCCTTATGATAACGCGCAACTTCCCCCAACGGAAGAATTAATAAGGTTAATAGAATACAGTAAAGACAAAGGTTTTCCACTAATCGTGGGGTGTGATGCAAACGCGCATAATATCGTTTGGGGGAGCACTAACACTAACGCGAGAGGTACGGCTCTATTAGAGTATTTCGTATCGGAAAACCTTGAAGTAGCTAACGTAAATGCGGAACCAACTTTTGTGAATCGGCTTCGTCAGGAGGTTATCGATATTACAGTGGTAACTCGAGCATTTGCGGAAAAAGTAGCCAATTGGAGGGTAAGTAGGGACATAACTATGTCCGATCATAGAATGATCCGATTCGAAATTAAATCGGATAAGATGGAGAAGCCACTGAAAAGAATTCCGAGGGCAACAGACTGGAACAAATTTAGGGAAAGTCTGGTAATGTCCATGGGAACTTTAGGGCAGGCTATTTCATCAAAACAAGAACTAAAAATTGAGGTGGTAAAGCTAAACAGCGTAATCATCGACTGCTATGAACAAGCGTGCCCACTTAAGAAAGCGAGCGCCAAGAGGCTGCCTTGGTGGAGTGATACTCTGGACCGTCTTAAAAAAGACGTGAGAAGATCACACCGCCCCGCTTTCAGGGAAGGGCGGCAGGAGCTCTGGGATGCGTATCTGGAAGCCAGAAGGAAATTTAAAATCGAGGTCCGACGTAGCAAAAGAGACAGCTGGAGGAAATTCTGTGGAGAGATGGAGTCTCTCTCGGACTCAGCGCGTCTGCTTAAGCTGCTGGGATCGGAAAGACAAAAAGACATTGGCTCTCTGAAAACAGGCGCACAATGGACAGCGAACAGAGAGGAAACGATAGAGCTTCTTCTAAAAACCCACTTCCCCGGAGAGGTACAGACTACCAACTGGGACGAGGAACCAGAGCCAGATATGGACTAGAACCTTGCCCGCAGTGTGGTGACTGAGGAATCCATAACTTGGGCAGTGGGGGAGTTCAGTCCATATAAGGCAGGAGGGCCGGATGGAATTATACCCATGATGCTGCAGGCGGGCCTTGACACGTTACTCCCTTACTTAAAGAGAGTATTCGAGGCCGTTACTTAAAGAGAGTATTCGAGGCCAGCATAGCTCTAGGGTACGTTTCACAAGCTTGGAGAGCAGCGGATGTCGTCTTCATCCCAAAAGCAGGGAAGAGAGACTATTCCCATCCCAAGTCCTTTAGGCCTATAAGTCTAACTTCATTTTTAATGAAGACAATGGAAAAAATGATTGACAGGTTCATCATGGAAGAGATCTTAACTGATTCTCCTTTTACATGATAATCAGCACTCCTACAGAAGGGGGAAGTCGACTGAAACGGCTCTCCATTCTGTAGTTAGAAGGGCTGAAAAGGCAATAGAAAACAAAGACATGGCGCTAGCGCTCTTCTTTGACGTAGAAGGAGCCTTCGATAAGGCAAAAACGAAAACTATCTGTCAAGCCCTCCTGGCCAAGAGAACACCAGTTCATTTGGTCAAGTGGGTAAAAACGGCACTGGAAGACCAAAAGATCAGCGCCACGCTGGGAGAAGTTCGCGTCGAAGCCGGTACGAGGGGGTTGCCCACAAGGCAGCTGCCTCTCTCCACATTTGTGGTGCCTGGTGATGGACAGCCTCCTGAGAAGGTTAAATCTTGAGGGATTCTACGCACAAGCATATGCTGACGACGGGCTAGTAATGATCACGGGCAAGTTCGTGAGAACGGTCTGCGAGCGTATGTAGGTGGCGTGTCGGAGAGTGCAAGGTTGGTATGAGAAGAATGGTCTCTCAGTAAACCCAGGGAAGACCGAACTCATTCTCTTCACAAGGAAACGAAATCTAACAGGTTTTATACATCCCATACTCTACCAGACGAGACTGAGCCTTTACAAGTCAAATATTTGGGAGTTATTTTAGACAGTAAATTGACGTGGAAGGTACACGTTGAACAGGTGGTGAATAAGACAACCGCGATTATGTGACAACTAAGGAGAACGGTAGGTAGGAAGTGGGGTTTAAAACCTTACATCCTACAGTGACTGTACACTGTTGTGATAAGACCGAGCATTTCCTACGGATCCGTGGTCTGGTGGCCAGCGGTGGCCAGTGCCACTAATGCCCAGAAACTGGCCAGACTGCAAAGGCTAGCTTGTTTGGGTATTACCGGAGCATTGAGAACAACTCCCGGAGCAGCACTGAACATCAATCTGGGGCTGCCGGACCTCCCGATCTGGATTGAGAGAGAGGCAATGGCGGCTCACAAAAGAATGATCGACAGTGGCCTATGGCGAACGGACTACACAAGGAAAGGCCATACGACTATTGCCGCCAAAATGAGTAGGGATCTACCCATCATTGCGACCAAAGGCAATATTCCAGATGGCAGATTAAGACTGAGAAGAACTTTCCAAGTGGAATTTCCATCAAGGGAGAGTAGCTGTCAGGCCAGGTTCGTACGCCGAGCGGCGTACACGCATGGTACACGGAAGGCTCATGGATGGCTAATACACAGTCATCCGGAGCCGGTGTATACCTAGACAACACTAACTCAGGAGAAAGCACTTCGCTGGGGAGATATGCCACTGTTTTCCAGGGGGAGGTGTTTGCTATTTTGGAAGTAGCAACCAAGGCGGAGGTAACAGGAGGTGTAGAGAGTATATATATTTACTCGGACAGTCAAGCCGCTCTCAGGTCGATCCAAAGATCCAGGGCAAGCTGTAAGCTGTAGAGACGCCCTAGACAGATTGGCTGTGCGAAAGGAAGTAAGACTCAGATGGGTTCCAGGGCACAGTGGCATCGAGGGCAACGAACGGGCCGATGAATTGGCAAGACAAGGCTCAATGAGCCACCTCGTCGGTCCAGAACCTGGTCTGGGCTTAAGTAAAGGACAAATCTCTCAGGAATTAAATAACTGGGCCTGGAATAAGACAAAGCACAATTGGAGAGGAAAAGAAGGATGCAGACAAGCCAAGGAAATGATTCTAAATCCTGACGGATCCAGAGCAAGGCGACTGCTAAAAAAGAGCGAGAGGACATCAGAAACTTGGTAGGTATTCTGACTGGGCATGGTAGCCTAAACAGACATCTGCACCTTATCGGCGTGAGGGACAGCCCACTCTGCCCGAACTGCTGATATCAGCTAGGTTGCCTCAAAAGGTGAACGAGATAGAATACCTCTCTGACAAAGAGAGTGGAAAATTCCAGCTGTGGAATTGAGTCCAACAAAACATCCAAGAAAATAGCAACAGATACAGCCTGAGACCCAAAAATGGGTCCGGTAGAAGATTTTCATAAGGATCACAATGGCCGACTTTTGAAGATAGTTAAATCTTTAAAGTAAGGTTTTGCAATAAGATTTTTTGCCCCATCTTTTTCTACTGTTTTTGCTTATTTAGTAATTAACATAATATCAGTACTTCTGTCAACATTTTCCATAAATACTATTATTCGCTAATTTATATGATTTTTTTTTCAAATTTGTTTTAGATTCATTTCTTAATTTGGTGTTTAAATCAATATATTTTTTTAGCCATGGTGATTGATTAAACTTCAACACTCTATATATTTTAACTATCGCTATTCCATTTTCAATGCTGTTTCAATAAAGAATAATGAAGAACGCATTTTTCCTCATTATTTAAATTTGGAATTAACTTTGAACATTTTGAATTAGGAGGTTTGTAATTTTCAGGACAGAAAGGAATTTCATTATGTTGATCATGTAGTATATCTGGATATTTTAAATCAACTTCAAATATATCCAGTTTTTGCAGTGTCTGAATCATTCAATATGTTTAAGTTTTCGATTTCTTTGTTACGTAACCAGATGAAATTATTTGTTGGAAGATATTGCGACATTGCTCAACTATAAATATTGGTTGCATCAAGATACATAACATATTTGCTTAGTTCTGACGAATCATATATTATTTGCTATAGATGGTCTGGTTATACAAGTACAGAAACCTCCACGTGCATTACTTTTCAAAAAACATATCAGGATCAGTTAACAACTCTAATTCAACCCCAGTGTAAAGTAAACATGCATCAAAACTTAAACCTGGAAAAGCGTAATAATTGTCAGGATCTAATTTATAAGTGCAAATACTTGTTTTTCTAAAATTTCCCGAAACATCTGCAATGAGTAACACATCGGATTTTAAATATATGTCTGAATATTCATCAATAGAGTTACACTCAAACAAATTAAATACAACTTTGGCGCTATCTCTTACTCAATTTTTATTGAAGAAGGGGATATAATGGAGGCTACGCGTAAACTCCACAGGAGATTTAATTCCATGGTTTAAACCAGCTAATCCCCTACCAGCTTCATTCTACAAGTCTGTAACAGTTCGATTTTGCCAATTTTAAAATTTCATTTATATGCCGCATTTAGGGAAAAAAATGATGCTGTATTTTGCACTCATCGGCTTATTAATTCTGAATTTAATAATTCGCTTGAAACTGCCTCTTTTCTTAATGTAAAATTAACTATATTTTAAGTATAGATTAGCTATATATTCGTATTAGCTTTTAGAATCCATTGTGACTATCTATTTTAGTTGATAAGCGATGTATGTACCTTATTATTAAGATAACTTGGCTTGATTTGCATTATATTATCGTAAACAGCCAGCGAGTCGATTTATATTTCTAAAGAATTCTGTTAGCCTGCAATAAAAAAACGCTGCGTTTGACTTGTTGATCCGTATTTTGGTAGTAGTTTTTGTGACCTTCGTCACGGAATAATACTTAGAGATGGCAATCTATCGCGCGTTTGTCATTCTCCATTTAGATTTTTGAAGGTTTATCATTCCTGTTAGAGCATTTCCTAGCATTTCTGGAAGAATGTAATTTTAGCTCACTATTCGTGGCTTCCGCCGTCATTTATCATCATAATAAGCGAGAATTAAGGCGTTTATTTTCTTAGAATTATTCCTTGTATCGAATCACTCGTCAAGTTTTCAGCCCATCACTACTTGTGGCGCAGGATTTAATCTCGAAGGCGAATTGACAAACGGAGGGGACGGTCCTTTGCTAGTTTGACCGGAACGTAAGATGAACGTTTGCCAGTATACCGAGAAACTGCACGTTTTGAGTATTGCGATATAATACAACCCTTTTGCTAGGGGATTTACTGTGTGGTTTCTGTTTGTGTTTTAACACGATCGATTTTTCGGGCTCTACAAGCTGTACTAGGTAAGCATTTTCTCTGGATTCCTTTTTCTGTGGCCTATGAAGCACGTGACCGCCATGTTGCTAATTTTTTTTTGTTTCCATTATTTATAGGGGCTTCCACGTTCGTCCCATAAGACCGAGACCGTCGAATCTCTCCTAATTCACCCTCAAGTCCGAGTCTGAGGTAAATATCGCTACGGTTTTGCCTAAATTAATGAAATTGATGGCTTATCTACCTTTTATTTTTTTTTGTGCACATAACGCCATTTGCTTTTCCCATATGTTATCTTATCTACTCCATTTTATCTGATCCGAATTTTTATTTTAATGCAACTTTAATTTTGATCATATGGGGAAGTTTATATATTCTTTTAGGAGTGATTCATACCTATCTTTTTATATTCAAGTTGTCTGAACCTTAATATCTCTTTTATTTGCTTTATTGCATTGCAAGTCCATGCTTCTTTTTGTCTGGGAAAATTTGTTTTATAAAGAAGATGTATTTATGCAAAGAGGGAGGGGTCTATGATTTTTATTAAAGTAAGGGGGCTTCATTTAATGCGTACTGGATTATTTCAGGGTTCTTCTGCTGGGCCAGAGGTTTAATTAAAGGACTGCAACTTTTTCTCTGAAAGGCCGGAAGCAGGTCCACAACTTTTTCTCCCTGGAAGGCTGACGAAGGGCCTTAACTTGTGGTTCCCGCACTAGAGGCCATCGACAGATTTCGACGACGGGATTTGTGTATAAGTTTTGTGTCTCATTGTTTCTTATGTTTACCCTTTGTTTGCTTTTATTGATATAAATCAAACATTGAATTGAGGTAGCTCATTGATTTTAATTAATTTAATTTACATTTATTCACTGGTTTATCGGACCAGTTAACCTAATTGCTTTGAGTTGTTTTCTCATTTTAAAAGTCAAGCGCTGGCTGGATAACTTCATCCTTTTCAGTAATTAGTCGGCAGATATAACCGCTCTGAATTTTATCTTTTTATCATATGAATCAAGCTAACCATAGTTTTAATCTGATCTGGTGCTCTTATTAACTTCTCAAGTTTTTTTGATCTAATCATTGTGTCCGCTCATTGCGGCATATTATCACCATCAGTGCAGCTATTAGCGCACGCATACCTAATTGTAAGAAGCTTAGTCTGCGTCAAGTGATCACTTTGATAAGAAGTGTTTAGTGCATTTAGTGATAAGGCATATAGAACCGAGGTTTTCCAACTGAATTGGTCTCTGTACTTACAATCTTCATATTGTACTCTGTTTTGTTTTATTAATTACTCTAAGTCATTTAACATTCTTTTGTCTACTCAACCACATTTTAATATAACCATTTTCTCCAGATAGATTGTTGCTGTGTTTATAAAAAAAAGAATTTAGTAGCAAATATAGTGTCCATTAAATTTTTAGATTGTGTTTTCTTGATAGGTTAAGTTGGTTGATTATAGTGCCATAATTATTCTCAATTTCTTGGAAGTTTGAATTTAAATACTAAGAACCGGTTAATTTTATGAGCGAATCTAGCCACTCGGTACAACACCAGCCGAGCTTTTTCCATTTAGCTGGCTAGAACGGGTGGCGCTCAAACGACCCCACGACAGGGGCCGGGCTTTGTAACGCGACTCTCCGGGGCTAGATTCATTTTTTTTAATGAATTGGGAAAAAAACAATCTTTGGGTTCAATCATAAAAAAAAACGTGTTGCAAGTCACGTATAAAAAAGCCTTTCTTGTCAATATTTGAGACAACCCCCTAAGAGTTTTAGCTACCAAATTTTTTAAACTGCCCTGGTCACAAAGACAATAGGTACTTAATTATTTTTCCATTATTTCACTAAAACGTGCTTCCCAAAGAAATTTTTTAGTAGCAAATTTAATACAAATAACTTTCTTTGTACATTCCTCCCTAAAAATGGATGCTTTAATGAAATTATTTCCTAAAATTTTTGTAAAATTCAGTCAAAGTTTTCTGGACAACCTATTTTCACGAGCTATTCCGAGATCCAAACCATTAATGTATTTTGTATTTTTTATACTTTGCCATTCCACTAGGTTACACTACGATCCTGATAGACATGGTCTAATATTAATCCACAATAAGTAGTCTAAAAACATATATTTATAAATCCCATGGTGTGGAACACACGTTATAGAGATGGTTGACAGAGAGCGCGTTCTACGACAAGTGCAAAGAAAAGATTAAACTAATATATTAATTGAGACGATTTATGATATGTTAGGCACAATGAAATTAATTAGAAACGAATGCTAAAATATAGAAAATCACCTAAACCGAAATAATACGGCACTCTATGGTGACATATGTTCACAAATAACCTCCCCAAAAAATACGGTTAATTGCCCCAAAAGTGCTTTTTGAGAGATTGTTTTCATCCTTTGCTACACTTTAAGGCCTCCAATCAACACCTTCTTCTAGGGAAGTTAAGAAATCACAAGAAAAGAAAATCGGAAGAAATTGAATTGCTGAATGAACGCTGATAAGATCTAATTCAAGCAAAAGAGGACAAGGGTAAACTGTCTAGGAATTTAATCAACAAAGTCCAGTTGATATAAGAAAAAAATGTGAAATGCATTGGAATTAGAATCTGCTACACATATACAAGGTATGTGTTTTATAAACTAAAATTAAGAATTCATGAGACCATTTAAGTAAAAAATCATAGGCTAGTTTAATGTTGTTGACAAGCATGCTCTCTAAACAAAATTGGCATTCAAGCCTCTGAAAATCACTTAATACTAAATATTTAACTTTATTTAAGATATGTGTGACCCTTTCACCTTTTTCCGAATGGCACTAAAGTAAAACGATACATCTTTGGATTTTACTATAATTAATTAGAGAAGTACTATTATACCGTGTAGTGTGACTAAGAAATATAGCAGAATCATAGATGAAATTTAACTTTAATTAGTAATCAATTATTTTGTTATTTTTTGACCGTTTTGCAAACCTGTATCAATATTCGAAAGTCTGTTATTGAGAACAGTTACAGATGTAACAGGGTCCAATAACTTTACACTCATTTTATTTCTTAGAACTATAGCTTTAATTATGTTCACAAGACATTTCTATCAAATCAAATATCAAACTAATTTAACTCAATTCCTAAAAACACTTCTAATCCATCTATCAAAAACATGTGATGCCTGCCTGAAACCCTAAAATAAAAGCGAATGTAATTTCATTGCCGAGCGCAAGCTGTTCGTTTCAAAAACCCATAATTAATAATTAAATAACCTGATAGAGCCCAGAATAAGCCAAGGACAAGAAACCTTTACGACAAAGTTTACGTTTGGTTTAAATCGAATTAAACTTGAGTTCTTTGTTTCTTTTATTGTTGTTGCTGTTTTATTCGATCGTAAACACTTGAGAGGTCTAACCTCCTTTAAGCGGGGTCGACGGTGAACTGAAAAACAATATTTTAACAGAGAACTCTAGCTGGAATTGAGTTGGAACTTTTTTATAAAGTTTTTTCTTTTCCGTTGAATATTTTCTGCCCATAGTAGCTTAAACTGTATATTCTATTATGATAAATTTATTGAGGATTAAAGGCGTAAGAGTCGTTGACACACCCGAACACTGCTTCGAATCTTTTATGAAAGCTCCGAGCTATCAACTTAATAGAACGTCAGTAGTGTATGCATGAGAGTGAGTCCTGACGGAGGATGCAACTTAACTCCTCCGGAGAGGCTCTCCTTTATTGAATTGCTGAGGATTTTCTCTGATCATGAAATAAGTTTGTGCCTTAGGATATACTTTAATTCATATCGGCTTGTCATACTTGCCCCAAATCTCATACACGGTACCAACAAAAAATTAATATGTCGATCACATCATGCTCTAATCATCCAAAGTATATAGTGATAACCACTTCTTGATATACGTTCACTCATTTAGAAAATATGCTTGCTCAAAATTTCCTGACATATTTGCGTTGCTGGCCCAAACCTATTGCCCATTGAACAGTAATAAATCTGGAACATATGTAGAAATTTTGCTCAAGTGGTTTGCCCATAGTTTAAAAAGTGGGGTTTTCAGTATGTTAGTAGGTGCCCAGGTCTCTTTAGTCACACTAGGTCTATTCCTTGAGGCCTACCACGTATAAACAGATTTAAGCTGTTCCCAAATTGCACTTTTTACAAATTATCTTAACTATCAGATTATCTTTAATTTAAAGAAGATTGCACTGCTTCCTAATAGATGCATTCCAAGGTAATTATACGGGACGATGCCCTAACCTACTTAAAGGATTTCCGGGAGGCAACGTATATTATCCACTGTTTAACAACCGACAATATCTGTACTCCTCGAGTACATATAAATAGGGCTCGAGTGTACAGAGAGATAACCCTAGGCTGCTATGGCACCACCCAACTTAATTTAGTAAGGTGACCACATGTAAACACGTTGTGTCTCTGAAACTTGCTTAATCTTTCGATATTCCAAATTCTAACGCTCCAGTGAACTTTGCAACTTGAAGAAGCTTTGACGCTTGGTGGTTTTAATCCATTAAATAATTACAAAATTGGATTTGCAGTATTATAATAAGATATAGAGCATTTTAGTATCTTAGTGGCTTTAAGATATTGAAACGTTTCCCAGACCACGCTGAAAAATACGATCATCAAAGAATAAAAGACCTTTGCAGAACAAGACCTAACACAAAATTAGAACTTCATGCAATTATCGTTGCAAGTTCGGTTTTCGTTAATATATAACTTATTGTTTATAATATCACTTTCAAATAAAAATAATTTCAAAACTCTGGTTCCCACAACAGGTTCCAGCAATTAACCAATATTGCCTGCTATAATAAAAAAAACTTTGCTTTAAATTAGTGGTATGTATGAAAAAGTGTATATACAGAATTAAAAATACTCTTTGTTTATTTACATTAATTTAATTTATAATTTGTATCTTTTTGACGATTGCCATCTTAATTTCCCTTATATTGATTTCTAGAAAGTGGATTGATACATTTGCAGTTAATTTTTTGCTTTAAAACTAAAAAACTAAAAAATCCGAAATTGCAGAAGAAGTGAAAAATTTTAACTATCATCCCTACAGTATGTACTAGAATACCAGTTAAAACTAGCCGTAGCTGAAGCTTATTTTTAGTTACATATTGTCAACTAGCATGACCATTAAGATAAAATCATACAGTGGAAAGTTTGAACTTAACCGTGAACCTCAATTATAAATTGTTATTAGCTAAAGTATAAACTGTTATGATTAACCTTGTTGATACTTCGAAAGAATACTCAAATTACAGGTCAAAATTTCGTATAAAAAGCTGCGCAGCAGCCAATATCGGCAGACTTTGGACTCCAGTGCGATCAACCTTTATTGGGAAAGCGCCCCTCTGCCAGATCAAAGCTCTCACCTTAACAAAGACCTATCAGTGTGTTCAACCTTGATTGGGAACGCACCCCTCTGATCAGGCACCTTAAAAGTGAACCTCTTAAAATTAATAACACTGTAAGCAAAGTGCTGATTAAATTAATGACATATAAAAAGTAAACTACGTAACTCAGCATTTGCCCAGATCAAATAGTCTATCCGCCCTTCAGGCCAGCTCTCTCTCTTTCTCTGTTCCTCGTGTTAATCAATTTCGCGAGGAATACACCAGGGGCTTACAAGATATGCAAATATACTGGTAATACTTACGACCTTATATACTCAACCTGAAGTCAATAGATGAGCAATTTATTTCATATACCAAGTGTTTCTATCCATCTCTCCCAACTACCTATCTGAGCTACTTAGCCAGAAAGACCAAAATGAGGGGGAATTGCAGTGAACCAGTCAATATGTCACACGTGGTGGCGGTCGCCATTTCAATCCCCGTACACATAACAAGCATATCTGTAATTGGGACAAGTGGTGGATGCTGCCGTTCTGATTCCTGGCCCAAGATACGTGGTGGTAGTTGCCATCCTGACCCATACATGGATTTACCCAGTTTTTTTCCAAATAGGCCTCCAGTCCAGCTAAAAATAATATTTGTCATCAATTAGAGTCATCTTAAACTATTCTAAGGATACTCGCTGTTTGTACCAGTCGTCTTGGACATCCTTTAACAATCTTGAAAATTCTTGACATTTTGGTGGTTTTTTAATATTGCTATTTGTTACCGAATGTCAGGTAAAAATACTCGTTAGGTTCTAAGAGTCAATCTGAGACGCCATCAGAGGAGCTCATCCTACCGAAACATCAAAGAAATTGAGAAGATCATCCCCAATAATATATTTAGAACAAAATAAGAAAATCTCATTTCTCGACAAACCATTAGTGGCACCACCTAGTGAACATTCGCGAATGCACCAAGGAGACCAAGCATCACACAGCGGCACGGAGACCAGGGCAGGAAACTACATCTTAGGAAGCGACATACTTCACGACAGTTTAGACCATAAGAAGAGTAGGAAAAATCAGTACATGCATAAAATTGACCAATGGGCCAGGACATCACCAAGTAATAATAACAGAGAGGTCAATAATGAAGCAAAAAAAAAAATTCAATGAATTATGCGAGTGACAAAACGCGCAATTGCAAAATATAAGAAATATAATAACCAACAAAAAGTAAGAGTAATGCCATTATGAACAAAAAAAGGGGTGCACAGTTAGAGCAACAACTATTAGCAATTTTTAGTGAAAAAAGTTGCAT